>CM072515.1:10992882-11005382 GCA_036898135.1 Oncomelania hupensis
TCAGGAATCGAGGAACTATTGTAAGATTAGGCTCTCGCCTTGTAACCTTGTTGGATTATAAAATTCTCTCTCTCTCTCTCTCTCTCTCTCTCTCTCTCTCTCTCTCTCTCTCTCTCTCTCTCTCTCTCTCTCTCTCTCTCTCCCTCTCGAATATATCATAATACTCCGCGCCCTTCAGAAACAAGTAGGCCTAGTCATTGATAGATAAAGTAATATAATTATGTTTAGGTCTATTTAAAGTAATTCTTATCTTCCTTCTTTCTCCTCCTCCTCCTCCTTCTTGTTCTTCCTCCTCTTTCTGCGCTTACGTATCTCTTAATATAGCCTAAATGCACACCTTATTGAAAAAGAGTAACAAAAGTACTTCCTTCATATTTTCCCGTGTTGACTATCCGGGTAAAAGCGGGGTTGCCCCTATGCTCAATAGGCCTATAATAGAATGAGAAGAGGAGTGCCCTTGCAAGATACCACGATAAACACTATCATATTCTGACGCTTTGACGACTGAGCACTTGTCTGGGCGACTAAGGATGGGAAAGAATAGGCCTCGTGTATACATGTCTTCGCGTAACCTTATTCTTCCTAAAATGTCTGTTCGGCAATTTCTAACACGTAACCGTATTTTGCCACCCGGTACACATGGGTCGAAGGCTACCAGAAGCATGTTTTACTTGTCGCCTCAACAGGCGATAAAGCATGCTCTCATGCTTCAGAGCACTGCTTCTTACACGCTTCAAGCGCTATAGTGACGGAAAAAGCGCAATTTCACTGTAAACAGAGAGAAAGGAAGAAGAGAGAGATCACTTCGCGATATCGCCTCTATGAGAAGTGATGTACGGTGGAGGAGTTACGTCCCTTCAACCTCACATGGGCTTGCTTTCGGTTCTTAGTCTCTTGTCTATATATGGGGGTTTTTAATTATATTTTTAAAAAATGTTTTAGACCGCGATTTTCACCTTTTGCTGTTGAAAATGTTTGAAATAAGGCTTTTCAAATTTGAGAATTTTTTTTTTTATGCACATCTGTTTATTTTTTCATGACTTGCTGCCTCTTGACCGTAAGGGTGTTATGAGCGCTTCCTAAACTGTAACCCGTGATATAGGTGGCTTTTGCATTGTTTTGTTGCTTGAAATAAACAGTATGTATAAGATAAATTGAGTTAAAATAAAAATAATAATAATATTTTAAAAAAACACACACTAGTCTACAATATGTGTCATACATGCGTAATTTATTTTTTGTTCCGTATGGGGTTATACAGCATACGGATTGATTGGCAGTTTTAGTGTGTATAATTTGTGCGTGTGTGTGTGTGTGTGTGTGTGTGTGTGTGTGTGTGTGTGATATAGAAAGAGATGGAGATCGAAATATAAATAAAGATATTGACTAATTCGAAACGTAAATCTAGTTGTGCACACGGAAATTCATTTATTTACAAAAATGTGCTTCGATTGATTTCAACATAATAATAAGGGTACGTAATTATTATACTCTCTTACTCTCTCTCTCTCTCTCTCTCTCTCTCTCTCTCTCTCTCTCTCTCTCTCTCTCTCTCTCTCTTTCTCTCCCTCTCTCTCTCTCTCTCTCTCTCTCTCTCTCTCTCTCTCTCTCTCTCTCTCTCTCTCTCTCTTGTATTTAAAAAAAGGTGAACAAGGCAACTTTTTGTGATCACAAATGAAACCATCCTGCAATCAACCCTATATATTTCATTCAAATTGACAATACATTCAGTGAGTCCTGTGACAAAATAAAGGGTTGGCATCTGTGTTTTATATTAGAATATTCTGCCACAACCTAATTTAATTATAACAGGATACGAAGTTGAGGAATTACAGACACAGTTTGGTGGACAGCAAATAACAAGCCGCTGAAATTTTACTTTTCTCATACTGTCTTACAATCTTTTTTTTTCTTTTTTTTTTAGGGCTAATCCAAACCGTTTCTTACACGAAACATCACCTTAGTTCCAATCCGTCTTGTATCATTGACAACCATTCATTGACCGGTCTTGGTCATCATAATTCTTTTATATCACGATTCTTGTCTGTCAGAATAGATCTACAATTTCTTCAAGAACTTACCGTTCTTCTTCCTTTGGGAAACCAAAAAAAAACTCTTCCCCTTGCATGTTGCCTTTAATCTTGCGTTTGTGCAGTTCAAAGCTGCACAGTGGTCACCGTAACTCTTCCTGCGATTTATTTTCCCCCTCTCCATCAGATCTTCGCTCTGTGACGCAGCCATTTTCACACATGTTACAATCAAGTCGCATAACTCGTGACGCGTCATCACACCAAAGGCGTCACTGCGCGGTCTAAGTATTCCTGGTCTATGCTGTAAATATATACAGAATGTTGCTCTACCACATTCCGCTCTTTCCGTCTCAAAAACCCAATTGCCTTGTTGGATTCTTAAATTGCATGAAACCAAGTGAGGACACTATCCGGCGTCAACAAACGGTTCAAAAACATTGTCAAACGGTTCGTAAAAGACAGTTGACCTAGAAACTAATACAGTTTGACCTAATTCGTCCCCTATTTTTCTATTTTCATGAGTTCACTGCAGTGAAATTGCGCTTTTTCCGTGACTATAGAGCTTGAAGCGTATAGAAAGCAGACTGTGCTCTGAAGCATGGGAGCATGCTTTAGGGCCTGTTGAGGCGACAACTTCAGCGTGCTTCTGGTAGACTTCGACCGATGTGTATCGGGTGATTTTGCAGTTCTTCTTCTTCTTCTTCTTCTTCTTCTTCTTCTTCTTCTTCTTCTTCTTCTTCTTCTTCTTCTTCTTCTTCTTATTATTATTATTATTATTATTATTAGGCTATTATTATTATTATTGAGGATTTTTATAGCGCACTTATCTCGCCGTACATGACCAGACTCTAGGCGCTGGCCGAGACAGGATCTAACTCAAACCGCCCGAGACGCCTTTGGGCGCATGGTCTGGCGCCCGGACAACTGAGCACTATCCTGGCCAGCCAGGGATGGGGGAGAAGGACCAAGTGCATGCTGGGTGTGTTCTTGTTGCCGGCACTCACCCGTCTAGGACATGAGCGTCAGGATGTTTAAAGTCCATAATAATAATAATAATAATAATAATAATAATAATAATAATAATAATACAGGATGCTATATACGCGCCTTTCCCCAAATCAATCAGGCTCAAGCGCGGCGATCTATACCAACATACACGCTCACCTGTCTCATCCACCCTCACACACACAAAATACACACCAATCACTCAAACAGGTGGTGTAAAGGCAGGGAGATCGCTATTGGAAGACGGAAAGAAACTCGATTTTTAATTTTTGAAATTTTTATATTGACTGCGTCCTGTACCATTATTGAAGGGAGGGAGGAAACCGGGGTGCCCGGAGAAAACCCTCGGTGACCTCAATAGTCTCGTACCTAAGTCACATACGTTCGCCCCTTGCGGGAATCGAACCCGCGACCTTCGGCATAGGAGACCGGCAACTTATCCACTGCGCCACGAGGCCACCCCATGTTATGATGGAATGTATGCGACACACAGACCAGACCTCGGTTTATACTCTCATCCGAAGGAGTAGGAAACGGGAGTCAAGTGTCTTTCCCAAGGACACAACACAATGGCCCGAACAGGGCTCGAACCCGGGACCTTCAGATCCGCAAGCCAAAGCACTACCATTAGACCACCGTGCCTCTCAGTTAGGCCTATTGCCCTGTGGGTTTCTTCCCCACACTCGCCGATACCTCACGAGAGACAGCGTTATGGCCATCTACTTTTCTCATGAAAGAAAAGAACATTTTAAAAAAGGTTGAAATTATTCACGTAAAGAGACCCATTCTGATCACAACCACTCGATAGATCCTTGTAACATTCACATTGAATGTTGCCTCACTGAAAAAAAAACGCTTACAACAACAACACATTCTTTGGAAAGTAGGGTTAGTTGGTAATCGATAAATTCCGTAGTTTTCGTGCCTATTTGTAACGAAAAGGGGTATTTTCAAGAACTTGCGCGCATGTATGCGTGAATTTAGGTGTCTTTTCGTCCCCATCCATCTCTAACTCATAACAATAAACCAAGTTGTCACACCCTCTATTAAGCAATAACCATATCAAATGAAATCAATACGACAACTAATTGCGCAGTTACGTTCCCATTCGACCGCTTATGGTCTGACACGGCTTTACCTCGTTGTTCAGTCTCTTATTCCTTTACATCGCCTGCTTCCTCAGCATCCTCATTCCCCTTCTACTTCTTCCTTCTCCTGCTCTCCTCCTCTTCTTTGCTTCTCCTCGTTCTCCTCTCCTCTACCTCTTCTTCTTCTTCTTCTTTTTCTTCTTCTTCTTCTTCTACTGCACCCGATACACATTGGTCGAACGCTACCAGAAGCATGCGTTATTAGTCGCCTCAACAGGCTATAAAGCATGCTCCCATGCTTCAGAGCACTGCTTTCAAAACGCTTCAAGCTCTATAGTCACGGAAAAAGCGCAATTTTACTGCAGTAAACTCATGAAAATAGACAAATGTAAGTTTCGTCTCCTCTAGGGGACGAATTAGGTCAAACTGTATTAGTTTCTAGGTCAACTGTCTTTTACGAACCGTTTGACAATGTTTTTGAACCGTTTGTTGACGCCGGATAGTGTCCTCACTTGGTCTCATGCAATTTAAGAATCCAACAAGGCAATTGGGTTTTTGAGACGGAAAGAGCGGAATGTTGTAGAGCAACATTCTGTATATATTTACAGTGAAATTGCGCTTTTTCCGTCACTATAGCGCTTGAGGCGTGTAGGAAGCAGTGCTATGAAGCATGAGAGCATGCTTTATCGCCTGTTGAGGCGACTAGTATAACGTGCTTCTGGCAGCCTTCGACCAATGTGTACCGGGTGTCTTCTTCTTCTTCTTCTCCTTCTCCTTCGTCCTCCTCGTCTTTTTTCTCCTATTTTTTGAGGCCCCGCAGCTAAAGGCTTCTGCAGACACCGCTCTTGTATAGAGAAGAAAACACGACTAGATTTTTTAATCTACATTAGTGAACTGTCATTCAACCAATCAAAATTGAACTCTCATAACAAATACCAATATTTTCTCAAAGGAAAACTGACTAGCACTAATATAATGTCATCGGAACCGAATAAGTACAACACCGGTCCGTGACACTATTAATAACAACCGCGAGCCTGTACTTTTGAGCTAAAAATAGCAACTACCCAAAGCCGGGAAGAAGCAGAACGTATAAAATGTTGCTCGGTAACCTTTTTTCTTTTTAGCTTGATACAATAGACTCTAGCCTACCCTAATCATAACCCTCTTGAAACCGCGCTGTTCTTTCGGCAAAAGAGCCAAAAGAGTCAGCAATGATATTGGTGTACCCGTTAAACAAGGGAGATCACTCCCTAACAGAAAAAAGGGGAAATTCAACTGTAGCAGTGGGTTTGAGCCCAATTCATCCTTGTGTAGTGTGATAACAATGCCAATCTTAGGGCAAATTTATTTTCGCCAAAAGTAAACAATGCCTTTGAATTGTGTCCCCTTTCGTTTAGATTCGCAGGAGGGAAAGATTTTACAGACCAAGTGCTCGCACATGGAGTTACCGGTGCGGGTCGGCATTTTTGTGCCTGTTTCTATTCGAATTTGTTCTCAGCCTATTGTAGTGTCCGACGCGGGTTGACTTCGTAGTAGAGAACTCGCCAGGTGCCGTTATAACATGGGGACGGAATCCTAAAGCTGCGTACACGCTTATTTGACAGCTTTCACCTTTAAATTGGAAAATCTCTTCTGATCATGCCATCTTGAGTAAATGTTTTTAAGAAACAAAAAATTCAGACTCAAGATGTCACGGAAACACTAAATCAGACTTAGGAGGTATTGGGCTTATTTCTGCACATGTCGCTGGAACTTAAATATATGACAACCGCCTACCATTTTCATCCAGATGTTATGCTGGCCTATACTACATAAATCATACAAATATAAAATGACAGCTGCATAAGGGATACCACTGAGTAACAATACTGAATTTTGTTAAGCAGGCCCACAGTCGATATCCACGAACCGCTGAAAATTACATTTAAAACAAACATCAACACCATTCACAGATACAGGTATTTTGGTGATAGATTATTTAAGACATTAAATTAATTCATACCCGCGGAACTGCTACAAGCAGGAGGAGAAGCGATGATTGATGCCCTCACCATTATCTGTAACAAGATCTGGCAGAGTGGGGAGTGGCCTATACCATGGAGTCACTTGTCATCACTCTTCCCAAAAAAGGTAACCTTCAGGAGTGTGAAAATTACCGCACCATCAGCCTAATCAGCCATCCCAGCAAGGTCCTCCTGAAAACAATACTCAACAGGTTGAAACCCCAAGCTGAACAAATCATAGCTGAAGAACAAGCAGGATTCAGGGCAGGGCGAAATACCACTGAACAGATTTTCAACCTCAGAATAATCTGTGAGAAATACCTACAGCACCAACAACATCTATATCATGTGTTCATAGACTTCAAGAAGGCGTTTGACCGAGTCTGGCAAGCAGCTCTATGGGCAACAATGAAAGTGTACTACATCAGCCCTAAAATTATTGAAGTCATCAAAAGTCTGTATGACAAGGCTACCAGTGCAGTCCTCCACAACAGCGCTATCGGGAACTGGTTCAGAACAACAATCGGTGTGCGTCAAGGATGCCTACTCTCTCCAACACTCTTCAACATCTTCATAGAGCGCATCATGTCAGATGCTCTTGCAGATCATGAAGCCACAGTCAGCATAGGGGGTAGAGCAGTCTCCAATCTCCGTTTTGCGGATGACATTAATGGATTGGCTGGAGAGGAACAAGAACTTGAACAGCTGGTACAGAGGCTTGACACCAACTCCAGAGCTTATGGAATGGAAATAAGTGCAGAGAAGACCAAAATGATGACCAACAACACCAATGGCATCAACACGGACATCAAAGTCCAAGGCCAATCCCTCAACACAGTGCATAGCTTCAAATATTTAGGAGCCATTGTATCAGACAATGGGTCCCGACAGGAAGTCCTCTACAGAATCGCACAAACAACTGCTGCCATGACAAGGTTGAAGCCCATTTGGAAAGACAGGACCATCAGTCTACATTCCAAAGTAAGACTGCTGCGCTCCCTTGTCATCTCCATCTTCCTATATGCTTGCGAAGCATGGACCCTCACAGCAGATCTCCAACGAAGAATACAAAGCATGGAGATGAGGTGCTACAGAAGACTTCTGGGCATTTCCTATACCCAACGGTATCCAGCGGTGATGTACCAACGACGAAGTCCGACAGACCATCACACAAGCCATTGGACAACACGATGACATGCTCACAGCGGTGAAAAAACGGAAACTCCGATGGTATGGCCACGTCACCAGATCATCAGGCCTTGCAAAGACTATTCTGCAAGGCACAGTGCAAGGAGGTAGAAGATGAGGCAGACCGAAAAAGAGTTGGGAGGACAACAGTCGAGAATGGACTGGTTTGACACTGAGCGAAGCCATCAGGGCTGCTGAGGACAGAGAAAGATGGAGTATGCTGGTTAAACGATCATCTGTGGTGCCCCTACGACCTCCGGGTTACGGGACAGGATAGGATAGGATAGGAAAATAATACTTTGAGACATAAAGTATAATTGACGATTGCATTATTACTAGACAACACAGATCTACTTTTGAACGAAACCTTGAGAATCTTTTTATTTCCTAAGTAGCAAACCTTCCTTACTGACCCTCATGGGTTCAGCTGACAGGACGTTTATTTCTTATTTACTTCTATTACTGCCCTTTTCAGTTTTTCCCTCCACCGTTGTTCCCTCCACCCGCTCTTATTACAAGGTTAATATTTTATTGTTTGTTGTGCATAATTATTGTTGTCTTGTTTACAATTTTTTTCTCCACTAATATGGTGCATGTTGAGTTTTGATTGGGGGGGCCCCCCCCCCCCCCCCCTCTTCTTTAATGTAATATGTATATAATTGTCTTTTTGCGTATGTTATGTGTATTACGCGTGTGTGTTGTGTTGTGGGTGTTGTGTTGCGTGTGTGTGTTGTGCATGTTATGTGCGTTGTGTGTGTATTGCGTGTGTTGTGTGTGTGAAATGTGCCATGAGTCACCATGCACTGTGAGATATGTGCGCTATGTAATGAATTATATTATTATTATTATTATTATTATTATTATTATTATTATTATTATTATTATTATTATTATTATTATTATTATTATTAAAAGTAGGCCTACGCAGACCGGTCGAAACTAACCTTACAGTAAGCGCCAAGTCACCTAGCTTCTTTTCACTGAAGAAAGAGCCTTACAAATAAACAGATATAACAGGATACGCTACTACGAAGATTGGGCTTCCGCGTCGGACCCTTTAGTACTGAAATATAAGCTATATATACATAGCACAATTCAAGACAGAAGGCGATGTCTTCCAGCGTATAATTCAAACGTGGGACATAAGAATGGTTGTGGTTGTGCAACAGTGTATATGGTTGCATTTGTGACATTAGGTACAAGAAATTTTAAAAAACGTGGCTAGCGAAGTTTATAGGAGTGAGAAAAGAAGGCCTACCACTACCACATAACATACACAAAAGATGTATTCGGCTGTGAACGAACGGGTGAGGTCACACGAGTGGCAGTTTTTAATATATTGTCAAGGGAGGTAACACACGGTGTTTACGAGGAGCGTAGCAGACGTGAAACTTCGAAGAAGTAGGCCTAGTTGTGTGGTGGTGTGACATACCACTCTCCTCGTCATTTGCGGGGGTTGTGTCCGAAAAATGCGATGATGTAGCCGCTACTGGATTATTTTTGTGTTCTTCTGTGACGTTATCGTTTATGCTAAAACAACTTTTATACACAAAATGGCGGTTGTGGTGACAGTTTACGACGTGGATGTGATGTGCTTTCTATCTTTATTCCGATGTTCTTCAATATCACGTGTTATACCCTAAAGTTTGCGGACCCTCGCTTGGAGTGTTTAAGGTATGTTTTCGCTATCTAACGTGTTGTAAATTATAAGGAAAGAAAGATGTAGCCTACGATTGCCTGAATGTTTAACCTATGCGGAAATTCTCTCCGTCAAACTTTTATCTCGTCATTTTCTTGTCTCAACAATGCATACAACCGCTCCCTTTATTTGACATTCGTAAAATAATATATTATGAATATTTAAACTGTCAATTACTAGTTTGTCATCAAATCTATAGAATTATATTCTAAAAGTACTGGTTGATTGTTATGTTTTTTAATTGTTATTCTTTGTGTTTTGCATTGTCCGAAATATTTTTCCAATGTAATCCTTTAGACCAATAAATTACTTATGTTTTAAAATGCGTCACATAGTGGTTTTTTAAATACTTTGAATACTATTACTAGAGGAGGAAGAGATAAGAACATAAATCAGATGGGTTATGTAATTGTATTGCACTGTGTTCGATATATTAAGATTTTTATAAACTAATACTTTCAATACTGAGGACCCAGGTTACAGTGGTTCAGCTGAACCATCCGGTGTGATGGTTCGCATTGTTGACTGATGCATGTATATTTATATACATTTAAGACAAAGCGTAAAACAAAGTCTTATGGTCAAGTTCATAGACTTCCGCTGATAATACAATATCAAAACGAATGTATGGTTAAAATATTTAAAAAATTATTAGCTATCAAAACATTATTAGAAGGAGAATCAAATCAAATATCGAAGAATTGCCGCCTGATCAAGTAGACTATCGACCATCACTCGTAGTAACCAATTTCAAACATTAACAACGTTAAGTTTACAAAAGCATTATCAAAGGGTTGTGAACCCTATTATTCCTAGAGAAATTACAGGCCTAGACACACATGTCAAGAAAGAGTGTGAAAAAGTGTGTGTGTGTGCGTGGGTGTGTGGGTGTGTGCGTGTTGGTGTGTGGGTGTGTGGGTGTGTGTGTGTGTGTGGGTGTGTGTGTGGTATGTGAAGAGCCGTCCGTTATCAGCTTGAGTTTAAGTTGTGAACATGCAAAAACCAGTATAAATGGCTAGCTTACAAAATCTGTTGTTGTAATGTTATTTGACGGTATCAGTAATATCGTGTCTGTTGTTTTAGTACTCCTTACTCCTTCTTCCAGAAAACCATTTGAATAATCTAGGAGAGACATACAGAAGAAGATTCAAGTACTTATACCGGTTTTGGTACGCGTGCACTGGAATGTTAAGGTCGCTGTTTGTCAAGAATACACGTTTTTTCCTGTGATACGGTGGCATGTAATTTTCCGTGTTGTTAATAATAAGTAATTATGAACAGGTAGTAAACATTAGCCCTGCATAGTTTAGTTAACGGGTACTAGCGTAATAATATTACAGTATACTAGTACGGCGGAACACCATCGAAATTGTGCGGGGTGCTTGCGAACCTGTACTACCGTATTTCATTGTCACTTGGTATGTCGGTGAGAGACATACACGGTGGTGTGGCACACTTAAAGGAGGGCTGTAGGCCTATGATACAGGATCACATAGTGAACGGCATTTTTTGTACAGGGGGCGAGGGGAACAAGTGGTGGGGCTGGAATATCTTTTGATATTCCCTAATACCAGTAAGGAAAGCACGGAAGCTGCCGCGCAGATCCATCAGGCCAAATGGCGTTGTGGGTGGCGGGTAGAACATGTATACAAGGCTTCCGATGGAAAGCCAGTGTAACGTGCTAAAATGACTCCCTTACCACTTTTATTCCCAGGAGTAGTTTCAGTCCAGCGCTCAGATTAACTCCCCAGGAGTTAGTCTAGTTATGGCCCAGATTCCCCCACCCCCACCACACCCCTCCTCAAATTAACCCCCACCAATATAACCAATCCGCTTATACTCAAAATAAACAGTCATTCTGGAGTTAAAACAGAACAATTCCAGGATACATGAGGCAAACATGGTGTCGTACGCCAAACATATAAATGTACTAGTATAGAAAGAAGAAATGTTTGGTGCTATACAGGGTCTCTTTGTTTATATAGTTATGTAGGTCTATTTGGTCCTATAAAAAGTCCTATAGCAAAATTACATGTAGAACTCATGGATTTCCAGTCATTCGCTTAAATCCTTAAAATACGATGCATCATTGCGGAACAATTTCAAGTGTTGTTCGTATACGAATACATAATAATAATAATAATAATAATAATAATAATAATAATAATAATAATAATAATAATAATAATAATAGTTAATTATTCATTGCTTACAGGGTCCAGCGGACTGCAATAATAATAATAATAATAATAATAATAATAATAATAATAATAATAATAATAATAATAATTAATAATAATTAATAATAATAATAATAATAATAATATCCCTGTGTCTCACTGCTCAGCATAGTCGGAAAACACTTCGCTCGTGTTGTTCCGGAGAGACTCCAGGTGCTTGCTGACAGAGTCTACCCGGAATTCCAGTGCGGCTTCAGAGCCAACAGTCGACATGATATTTTCCCTGAGGCATCCTATTCTAACCTATCCTATCCTATCCTATAAAGCTTTGGTTGAGCCGCTGTGTGTGAGCCTATTTCTATACAGGTTTAGTCCTGGTCTTTTTATGGTCTCAGTGATTCAACTCGGTACAAGATTTCCAGAAGAGAGACGCAGATCTGCTCTAGGAAAAAGGCCTTTTGAATGTCGTATTATTGTTGTTTATTACAAATGAATGCAATGAGAACTGATTTACTTAAGAAAAAGCGCAATCAAAATACATTTACTATTATTAGTTTTGAATTTGATTTTGATTTGATTTTTGAAACTTTACATGTATTGTCCATTCTTATCGCGAAATTCTGGGTCGCAGCCTGTCCTATCCTGTCCTATAACTCCCGTAACTCAAAGGTCGTTGGGGCACAACAGATGATCGTTTAACCAGCGCACTCCATCTTTCTCTGTTCTCAGCAACCCTCATGGCTTCGTTCAGTGTCAAACCAGTCCATTCTCGAATGTTGTCCTCCCAACTCTTTTTCTGTCTCCTTGCAAGATGGTTTTTGCAAGTCGCAGTCTGTGGCGCGCCCAAACCCAACCTATCTAACATTAGTTGTGTTTTTCTTTTAACTTTTGCGTGTAGGAGCAAACTGGAGTACCCGGAGGAAACCCCCATGATTTTGTCCGAATGGAAAGTAAATAATATTCGGAGAAACATAACGCTCAGAGATCTCACGCCTGTCATGCGCCATTGGTTTCTGGCCAATGGACAAGGCAAGTTAGTCCCGCCTTAGACCACGCGGCCACAACGCTCGCTGTAACTGTAATTATTATTGATATTGTTCTTGTTATTGTTGTTGTTGTTATTAGTAGTAGTAGTAGTAGTAGTAGTAGTAGTAGTAGTAGTAGTAGTAGTAGTAGTAGTAGTAGTAGTAGTAGTAGTAGTAGTAGTAGTAATTTTATTATAATTATTATTATTAATCTTATTTCGTGCCGCTTCGAATGTCAAAAGCTGCCGACGTCTATCTTTACCTATCCTATCCTATCTC
>CM072515.1:11010382-11115382 GCA_036898135.1 Oncomelania hupensis
TAAAATTCAAAAGTCATATTATATTGATACGAATGTCTCAATATTACAGCAGAATTGTATGCAATTCTTATGGCTTTAAATATTATTTGTAATTCTTCATTGGCTTTAGTTATTATTCTTTTATGTGTAGATTCAAAATCAGTTTTATATTCTTTGAAATATTGATAATGTAAAACGAGGAGGGATTTTTTTATTTAAAATTAAGTCTTTAATACATTATATTATATCTAAAGGTTTTGGAGTCTCCATTTGCTGGATTCCTTCTCATACCTGCCTTTATTGGAATAATATGATGATACATTGTTAAAACGAGTGTTACGTTGAAACGCGAATGATAGTATGGCTGAAGCGTGTACGATAGATCTAATCGTTTCGATTTGCAAAGTATTCAATAATGGAGTTTATTTACCTTTGATTTGAGTTTGCATTGTTGTTAGGAGAGGCTTTGTATAACGTTGATAATTTGCTTTGGTCGATATTACTGTAGAAGTTTCTGGATCTGAGTGTTTACTTCCTATAGAAATTTCCCGATGGATATCGAAGGTCGTGAATGTTCCCGGAAGTAGAGAAAATGTGTATTGACGTAAGTCAGTGATGACGATCTTTAGTTCGATTGGTGGCAGTACGTCATTTCTACATTGTTCGAAATTCTTCCGGAAAAGAGAGAGGTTATTTAATCGTGTGCCGAATTGCTGTTGAGAGAGTAAAGTTGTTGATAGTGATTTGGAAAGTTGCTGTGAAAGTTGTTGAGTTGAATTGAGAATTGTATGCAGTTGTTGATGTGTGCTGAATAAAAGTGGAAAACTTCATACGTCGACTTTGTGAATTGTATGCTGTTTGGACGGGCTGTGTGAATAAACGAATCTGAGTTACACCCTATCAGGAATTCAAGCATCGGGGCTGAATCAGATACTGATAGAAAACACCATCATCAAACTGAGTGTAACATTTTGGGGGTCAAGCCGCGATTCACGCCATAGCCAAGGGTTCAACTGCTACAACAAGCGAGTCAACGTTACGAGAAGGCAGTCATCGAGGGTAGCCGCCAACGAGTTGCGTCGAGAGGGGCCAACATACTGGGACTACATCCGATAGATTCGGGTTGACTGCAAGGGCGTGTAGTCGCCGAAGAGTTGTTTCGTGAGCGAACAACAGAGCGGGACTACGTGGCTACCGTAAGACTACGTCGAGGGACAGTCTCGGAGCTACATCGCCAGTGTTACAGCGAGCGTCGAGCGGACGTCGCGTCTACTTCAGCACAGGAGCGTGTACATCAACACCAGCGTGGTGCAGCGTCGCATACGACGAGGACAGCGGGGCCTGCGTCAACGAAGGCGACTAGTGACAAGCATCAGCGCTACTGCAGAAAGCGTGCTGTTCTAGAACAGTCTAGAAAGGTACAGCACAGTCAAGAACTTTCCAGAAAAAGAACTCTACAGTCAAGAACTTTCTAGAAAAGAACTTTCTTGAAAAGAACTTTCCAGAAGCATCAAGATGGCTGACTTCTGGCAGAAAGGGGTTGAACTGAATTTAAAAGGCAAGCAGCTGACGGAGTACGTCAAGTCTCAGGAGAGAATACGAGAAAGAGAATTTGAAGAGAAGCGTCTAGAAAAAGAAATAGAACTAGAACAGAAGCGTCTAGAAGTAGAAGAGCAGCGTCGCCGTGAAGAACGAGAATTAGAAGAGCAGCGTCGCCGTGAAGAAAGAGAATTAGAAGAGCAGCGTCGCCGAGAAGAAAGAGAAGAGCGGCGTCAAGAAAGAGAGATGGAAGAGAGACGATTAGAAGCTGAGCATCAATACCAGCTAGAGTTGGCGCGTATCCAGAACAATCAGCATGCGCCACAAGTCACCAACGACCATACGGCTCCAAAATTGCCAGCTTTCGTCGACGGGAAGGACCAGATCGACAGCTATCTGGCGAGATTCGAAAGGTTCGCCGAAAGCTCCAATTGGCAACCTCGAGACTGGGCGATTCGACTGAGTGCACTTCTGACGGGGCAAGCTCTCGAAGTTTACACCAGACTGTCGAACGATGACGCCAAAAACTACGACGTCTTGAAAGAGGCCCTGTTGCAGTGCTACAACTTTACAGAGAAGGGCTACCGTAAACACTTCCGTGAATGCCGGCCTAAGTCAGACGAGACGCCAAAGCAGTTTGTGGAGCGCCTGTCGTCATATCTACACAAGTGGGTGGAGTTATCAGGCGAAACGAAGTCTTACGACAGTCTCCATGACCTGATCGTGAAGGAACAATTTCTCAATGCCTGTCACAAGGACCTAGCGACCCACTTAGAAGAACAAAAGCTGCAGACGCTTAAAGATGTGACTGAGGCTGCTGAAAGATATCTCATCGCTCATGGGAAAACCCTGGGGCCACCCAGCGCGACGAAACATTTTCAGAAGACTGCAAACCATGGGAACCAGATCCAAGGGAGCCAGACGAGCCAGAGGCAGACGGACTCCACGCCACCTCCCAGGGAAGGGCATTCAAGGGGCTGTTTCACCTGCAACGCTACAGACCACAGAGCGGCTAACTGTCCTCAAAACAAAAGTAGCGGACAGCGGAGCAGTACGGACAATTCAGCGGCGGGCAACCGGCAGAGGCGGTTCTCCAATCAACGGCAAACCAGTAGATATGACCATCAAGTGTGCGGCGGGAGCGTCATTCTTCCGAGTGAGACCAAGCGCACAGCTACTCCTGCGGACGTGCAAGAGTGCATGACCGATGGCCAACTTCTCCTTGCCAACGGAAAATCCATCCCCGTCGTCGCCAGCGCAGCGGTGACCGTACAGAACATGCCTGTTTCCAAGGGACGCGTCGGAAATCATGAAGTGACTGTCTTAAGAGACTCTGGCTGCAGTGGGGTCATCGTCAGAGAAGACCTAATCGCTAAAGAACAGTCCACTGGCGATTCAAAATGGACACTTATGGCCGACAGCAAATGTGTGAGAGCGCCAGTTGCGAAGATTCATGTCAACACCCCTTTCTACGTAGGCGAAGTCGAAGCGGTTTGCCTGAAGAAGCCGCTATACGATTTGATGATCGGGAATATCGACGGCGCGAGGCGACCCGACCACCCCGATTCAGAATGGAGTCCTGCCTCAACCCAACATGTCGAAGTTGCGGAGGAGGATCCATTGCCATTTCCCGATGGAGACTTTTCAGAGCTGCTACGGGACAATGTGGCTACTCCGGCTCAGCCCTGCCGACCAGAGATCGTCGGTGCTGTTACTACCAGGGCCCAGGCCAAGAGAGACAAGACGTCTATGCCACTGAAGGTCGCCGACAACTCTAAAGCTGCCATCGTGGACAGAGATAAGCTGATCCGGCTCCAGGAAGCTGATAGCACTTTAAACAAGTACAGGAACCGCCAAGATCACGTGACCAAAGGCAGTGGTACGGTCTATTTTGAGGTGAAGGCCAAGATCCTGTACCGAATCTTCCAGCACCCGAGGGTCAACGGAGGTAAACCACTACGTCAAGTCTTGGTACCGTTACCCCTAAGGCGCCAAGTGATGGAAGTAGCGCATGACTCAATCATGGGAGGTCACCTGGGTATCAAGAAGACGTCAGACAGAATCCAGGCGGTGTTCTACTGGCCAGGACTTCATGCGGACGTCAGCCGTTTCTGCCGATCATGTGACATTTGCCAGAAGACCATACCTCGAGGAAGGGTCCCGAAAGTGCCTATGCAGAGGATGCCTCTGATCGACCGACCTTTCAAGAGGGTGGCCTTAGACTTAATCGGCGAAATAAGACCTCCGAGTGAAGAAGGTCATCGGTGGGTACTGACTTTAGTGGACTATGCGACTCGGTACCCAGAAGCAGTGCCACTGAAGAAGATTGACACTGAAACTGTAGCAGAGGCACTGGTGGACATGTTCAGTAGACTTGGAGTGCCTGAAGAAATTCTGACAGACCTCGGGACGCAGTTCGTCTCTGACTGCATGAAGGAGGTCAATAGACTGCTGAGCATCCGGCATTTGACTACGACACCCTACCATCCAATGTGCAACGGGCTCGTCGAAAAGTTCAATGCTACGCTGAAGTCCACCCTGAAGAAACTGTGCAGCGAGCAGCCCAGACAATGGCATCGCTACATCAACGCCCTACTTTTCGCCTACAGAGAAGTACCGCAGGAGTCCACCGGCTTTTCTCCGTTCGAGCTGCTGTACGGAAGAACCATTCGAGGGCCGATGCACATCCTGAAAGAACTGTGGACGAAAGAAGTAGACACCCCAGAGGTGAAGAACAGCTACCAGTACGTGTTTGAGCTACGAGAGAAGCTGGAGCAGACTCTCGAGATAGCCAGAGAAAACCTGAAGAAGTCCCAAGACTGTGGAAAGCACTACTATGATCGTAGGGCTGTGAGCAGGAAGTTTAAACCTGGCAACAAAGTGCTGGTGCTGCTACCTACTGATCATAATAAGTTGCTGATGCAGTGGAGAGGCCCGTACGAAGTGGAGACCGTGGTGGGGATCAACGACTATAAGGTGAAGGTCGGCCAGCATTCCAAAATATACCACGCCAACCTCCTTAAGCTGTACGTGGAGAGGCCGCCAGAGACTATACATGCAGCAACAGCAGCTGTGACCGACGACAGCTTTGACAGCGAAGAACTGTTGGAACTGGGAGACTTCCACAGCAAAGAAGGCATCGATGATGTTAAGCTAGGACCAAGCTTGACGGAAGGTCAAAAGATTGAGCTCAAGGACCTTATGGGCGAGTTTCCCCATAGCTTCAGCGATGTCCCAGGCTCTACGACTTTGGTCGAACATGAAGTCCGCACCCAGACCTGGAAGGAGCATCTGCAGACCTTGAGGGAGCTGTTCCACCGTCCCGCAGAAGCCAACCTGACCGTGAGACCCAGCAAATGCATTCTGGGAGCTGACAACGTCGACTGCGTCGGACATCCGACGGGAGAGGAAGACAACGGAGGATGCACTGACTCCAGGAAAGCCCACGAGATCACTGTCTTTGACCCTGGGCCGATGACGACCGCAATTGACGAGGGCGCCGTTTCCTTGCGGATGAAAGAACATTGACTGTGTTGGTGAACTAAGAACATCGGTAATATCTAAACAGACTTGAAAATGAAAAACGTTGACTGGGTAAATGATCTGTGAACATTGACAGTATCCAGAAAGATTTGCAGATGAGAAACATTGACTCTGTGTGAATGAACTGTGAACATTGACAGTATCCAGAAAGACTTGCAGATGATAAACTTTGTGTGAATGAGCTGAGAACATTGACAGTGTTCAGACAGTCTGAAATAAGTTTTAATTCTGAACTTTGTTTGTGCATTACGTTTCAACGTTGTTGAAAGAAATTGGGTAAATTTCTTCTTGAGTGGGGGGTTATGTTACGTTGAAACGCGAATGATAGTATGGCTGAAGCGTGTACGATAGATCTAATCGTTTCGATTTGCAAAGTATTCAATAATGGAGTTTATTTACCTTTGATTTGAGTTTGCATTGTTGTTAGGAGAGGCTTTGTATAACGTTGATAATTTGCTTTGGTCGATATTACTGTAGAAGTTTCTGGATCTGAGTGTTTACTTCCTATAGAAATTTCCCGATGGATATCGAAGGTCGTGAATGTTCCCGGAAGTAGAGAAAATGTGTATTGACGTAAGTCAGTGATGACGATCTTTAGTTCGATTGGTGGCAGTACGTCATTTCTACATTGTTCGAAATTCTTCCGGAAAAGAGAGAGGTTATTTAATCGTGTGCCGAATTGCTGTTGAGAGAGTAAAGTTGTTGAAGTGATTTGGAAAGTTGCTGTGAAAGTTGTTGAGTTGAATTGAGAATTGTATGCAGTTGTTGATGTGTGCTGAATAAAAGTGGAAAACTTCATACGTCGACTTTGTGAATTGTATGCTGTTTGGACGGGCTGTGTGAATAAACGAATCTGAGTTACACCCTATCAGGAATTCAAGCATCGGGGCTGAATCAGATACTGATAGAAAACACCATCATCAAACTGAGTGTAACAACGAGGAGCAATGAAATTAGGTGATACTATATAATAATATAAAGCCTTCAGTATTTGAATTAAAATCTTTATTAGAAAAGAATATATATTCTAATTTACCTAGCAATGGAAAGAATGATAAAGACTTATTGTCCAAGACATTTGTGTAGAATGATTAATAAACTAAGAGTAAATTCATGGAACACCAAGTTTTCAAAAGATGTAGTTTGTACTTGTTTACAACCAATATCTGTTAAATATCTGTTTCATAAATGTCATATTTTGGTTATGTTATATAAAGAAAAAAAATCCAAGTCTACAGTTGGTAAACTTCTGTAGTACTGTTAGTATGATTATACTTCAACTTTAAATTGTTATATTATATGTTTGTGTACATGCGTAAGAATCACTGTATGGTCTAAAGTCACATATGTGAAACGACGTTAAAATAAATTATTGAATTGAATTAAATTGATATTTTTCCCTGTTGGGTAACACTCATTGTGAATGTGAAAAGGATATGTAGCGCAGAAATACGTAAACGTGTGTTCTTTGAGACTGATTGACATGCTAGATACTACGTGTTAAGAGCCTTGGAAGCGGCATATAACATGGATGGGTGTAAGGAATGGAGTGATCGAGCTAGTATAGTGCGACTGCACAAGTTGTGTACAAGTATAATTGTGTTCCCTAAGGTAAAGGCAAACTATATTTCATGTGATAGTAAGTGATTTATTGTTTATCATATCTTTGTAGCGCTGTTGGTATTCCGGTGCCCAGGTTTGCGGGTCCGAACCCGGCAGGGTGCAAGCTTATGCGACTTTGGTAGCTTATGCGACTTTGGTAGCTTATGCGACTTTGGTGGCTTACGGGACTTTTTCAGTTCAAGTAGGGTTTTCCCCAGCTACTCCAATTGCCTCCCTCCCTTCAATACTGGCATGAAATCTATCAAAAGTTTATTATTATTATTATTATTATTATTATTATTATTATTATTATTATTATTATTATTATTATTATTATTATTATTATTATTAAAAGGCATAGCAAATTCAACAAACATAATTCAACCATAATATAAATACATCACGATGAAACAGAAGTATGTTCACTTACCTGTTTGACAATGTCAGGCCGTGGCTACTTGATTGAATTTGAATATTCAACAAGTACTGCTGTCTAATCTTCTCAGGAGAGAGATTTCTGCTAGAGTGTACTGTGTACTGCTCAGCGTTTCAACGAAGACTGACTTTCTACCTAGCCTTGGCCTACCCAGTCAGAACTGGTTCTACCTAACGGTGCTGTGATCTGATTGGCTGAAGAAATCTGAGAGGCTGTAAAATTCGAAGCCCTCTACTGTCAGCTGCGATGATGTCACTATCTGTGCGGGCGTCAGGCTACAACTGTTACGCATGATCACTTCTGTCGTCTGCTAGAGACTAACAGTAACCTTCTAAGTCTAACTGACTAAACAAGCAAAAGCTCAAAGTGTGCGGGGTAAAACTATGCTCTTGTTACAAGTAGTAGTAGTAGTAGTAGTAGTAGTAGTAGTAGTAGTAGTAGTAGTAGTAGTAGTAGTAGTAGTAGTAGTAGTAGTAATAATAATAATAATAATAATAATAATAATAATAATAATAATAATAATAATAATAATAATAATAAAAGGATGCCATCACGGGCTTTTTTTTGATCGCACTCAAAGAGCGGCGATCTGAAAAGATACCTATTGCAGAAGATGGAAAAGAAATCGAAGTTTTGTCGTTTTTTGTTTTTGTTGTTGTTTTTTAGATTGCATCCAATACCATAATCGAAGGCAGGGAGGAAACCGGAGTACATAGAAACACGTTATAAGGAGTTTAAAGGAAACGTTTATACTCCTTACCCGTCAACATCCTTATGGCATTGAAGTAGTTTTCTCCCAAGGCTCTCTGAAGGATTTTAGTTCCTTCCTTCTGGGCTGTTCTACCCCATCACTGTTTTATTAAGAGATCCCCATTCGAAGGCTTCGTTTGCATTTGGGGAAAACGGGTTTGTCCTAAAACTGGCATTACTATTAAAGATGAATAAAGCAGGCCCTCAAACTGGCACTGCTATTCAAGATGAATGAAGCAGGCCCTCAAACTGGCACTACTATTAAAGATGAATGAAGCAGGCCCTCAAACTGGCACTACTATTAAAGATGAATGAAGCAGGCCCTCAAACTGGCACTACTATTAAAGATGAATACAGAGGCCTTTCGTTGCTTAAACCAACCGCTAAAGTTTGAATTTCCAATGTCTGTTCCGATAGGGAGTGATTTCCCCTGTTTAACGGTACACCAATAGCATAGCCGTGTGCCGTTTGACCTTATTTCCAAACAAACCAGGGGGCTTCATGAGTTTTTGCGTCTGCGGGGTAAGGTAGACTATATCAACCTACAACGAAAAATCTTACTTGTGGTTTCTGCTTCTTACCAGGCAACTTTCTTATGGCTTCTGCTTCTTAGCGGCTGTGGTACATGTACCACATGTAGTTAAACATGAACTCCATACTTTGGTTACTTGACATTACCACGTGTCTGGCGGTGGGCTATCATGGGCTGCTATCGTCGCTGGAGATGAAAGCAGAGATGAGTAATAAATCAAAGTCCACCATTGTGAAGGTCACAATACATTGAGTTTCATTCCAGTGCAGTACTGTTTCCAAACGTTTCAAGCAAAGTTCAGTAGGGATTTACTTTTCAACCATCTCTATACAACGTTGTGTTTCAAACCAGTTTTTTAAACAAAACAAATTAATTTTCCTCCCCAATCATAAATTAATAAATAATAATAATAATAATAATAATAATAATAATAATAATAATAATAATAATAATAATAATAATAATAATAATAATAATAATAATAATGGTGAAGCACGGTGCAAGGAGGCAGAAGAAGTGAAAGACTAAAAAGGAGGTGGGAAGACAACATTCGCGCGAAGGGACTGGCTTGACACTGAATGAAGTTATGAGGACTGCTGTGGACAGAGAAAGATAGGGTACGCTGGTCAAAACGATCATCTGTGGCGCCAATCTAACCTCCTTGGTGGTGCCCCAACGACTTTGGAGTTACGGGATAGGATAGGATACGATGGGATGGGATGCTATCAGGCGATTTTTCTTCAATTGAACTCAAAGCGTGGCCATTTTTTTTTCTTAACTGCATTCAATACCGTGATTAAATAGAGGGAAAAAATTTAAAAAGAAAACGGTGTATTTGATTAGATTTTACTACTACTACTACTACTACTACTACTACTACTACTACTACTACTACTACTACTACTACTACTACTACTACTACTACTTCTACTACTACTACTACTACTGCTACTGTATTCTTCTCCTTCTTCTTCTTCTTCTTCTTCTTCTTCTTCTTCTTCTTCTTCTTCTTCTTCTTCTTCTTCTTCTTCTTCTTCTTCTTCTTATTATTATTATTATTATTATTATTATTATTATTATTATTATTATTATTATTATTATTATTATTATTATTATATTTTTTTGTAGTAGTAGTAGTAATAATAATAATAACAATAATAATAATAATAATAATAATAATAATAATAATAATAATAATAATAATAATAATAATAATAATAATAGTAGTAGTAGTAGTAGTAGTAGTAGTAGTAGTAGTAGTAGTAGTAGTAGTAGTAGTAGTAGTAGTAGTAGTAATATAGGTTTGTATATAGCGCGATTTACCAGTAGTTCACCGTGGAGGTGGCGTTTTTTTTTTGGTATAAATAGTATCCCCACTTTGTGGAATTTAGTGCTTTAAATTACCACTGTTTCTGTCATTCTCATATGTTCTTTTAGGTTCCTATATTCTATAAATCTTCTTCGCTAGACCAGTCACCTATCTTTTTTTCTTCAAAACTCCCAAAATTCCCATTTGTGTACGGGTTCTGTTAGGTCAGCTTGGGAATATTGGACGCTTTCTGCCACATGGTCACTAGAGTACTATATGTTTTACATGTATGTGTTTGTTAATATTTTATTATTATGTTAGATTCTATTTTCTGTTTATTAACGGGGCTTCGATAAAACAGAGTACCGCCTCAGCGTCTTCGGCATGGGATGCCTTTATTGTAAAGTGACCGTATGTTGATAGTGGTACCAGTAGGGTTGTTTCAGCAGTTCTTTTATACGGATCGGGAGTGAGTCCTCTTTCAACCAAGGTGTGGTTCCGATTCGGCTCTTTGTAGTCCGCTAGGCTCTATAAACAGTGACTAAATAACTAACCATTCACCAATAAAAACTTAGCTCCAAGCGCATGTCTAGATCGAACCCTGAAAAACAATGTTAAAACTAGATAACAGTAAGGCTGTAACAAAGACTATTCACATAATAAAAGACAAACCCCCAAACTGAAATAGTTACCCGCACCTCAAATAAGAAATAATAATTCAGCGGTTAAATTTATATTTATCAGTTATTGTTGTTTTAAAGTAAGAATATCAATTATACAATTGTGCATAGAACTTTACATTTGACAAAGAATCCTTTCACTTTTAGAAGAAAATAATTTGATCATATAGAGTATTGCGTGCCTGTTCTATATCATTTTAACAGCGTTTCATCAATGTTTATAGTAAATAATCCTTTTGGCCGCTTGTTTCTCAACTCGGCCAAACGCAATAGAAACTAGAAGTTCGCACATTTCGTGTAAAGGGACGACGAGATCCCAATAACTCCAAAACTTATAACATATCTCATTCACGCAAAGAGATGTTTATATATATATTCATACTTTTTTGGACGTCGAATATTTGCGAAAATTGAATCGAAACATTTCAACACTAAGCAAATTATTGCAAGAATTATCTGTAATACAGGAATGCTATTGCCTTTGTAATACACCAAGTGTCATTCCTTTGGAATTCAAGTTAAGTTCATCGGCGATAGAAAACCCAACGCGCATGAATCAGTGTGCGTAGACGACCATGTGGGGTGTGTATACACAAAAAGGGGAAGTTCTGAAATGAGAAGGTGAGAGGGATTGGGGGGGAGGTATATATATGTGTGTACGAGTGTGTGTGGGTTTGTTTGTGTGTGTGTATGCGCACGCGAGTTTGTGGGAAAGTACGTGCCTATATGTGTGTATGTGTACGTTTGTGTGTGTAGTGACTAGTCTATGTATAAAGTATTCATGCCTCAGTCCGTGCATGCTTAACCGAAAGATGATAAGACCTTAGAATTGTATGATGTTTTTATGAGGAAGAACTAACTTCATTGTTCTCCAGTTTCGGTATTTTCACACGGCACCCTCTGACTGTGTGAAAGATACTTGGGTTATTTCCCAATGGATGTTATTTGGGTATTACGTAATAATTAATCTAGTGTTTTGTGTTTTGCATTATCTTTTGTTCTTATTTTTTAAATGGGTCTTCGTTTGATGTTGTTGTTGTTCTTGTTTTGGGGTGTCTTTTTGTATGTGTTATTGTTTTCCTTTTCCGTTTATTATTTCTTACGTAGCTCTTTGTGACATGTTTTCCTGGTAGAAACTATTAAAAGCATAGTTGTTTGAAAACCTGCTCATGTTCTCTCAATTATATTATTAAAAATGGTATGCGCGTTATCTCAAAATTGACTGAACGGAATGTGTTCATGTTTTTGCTTGCAGATAAATCAGATTAGTGGCCCATCACTCGATGTGTTCCTTTTGCTTCTTTACAATACCACCGAATCTCAACATATATAGGTCGGTGATGCTGACATTCAGTTCTCCCGTTTTGTAAAGATTCTTGGCCTTTGTGCTTGACTGTGACCTTTCACTTGAACAGCATGTTTCGGCAGTAGTGAGATCCTGTTTCTTTCATTTAAGAGTTCTTGGTAAAATCCGTTCTTCTTTGACCCGTAGTGCAGCAAACACTGTTACTGTCTCTATGGTCTTGTCAAGACTAGACTATTGCAACAGCCTTCTTGCCAATCTGCCTCAAACACAGATCAAACGCCTCCAATCTGCGCAGAATTCTGCAGCTCGATTGGTCACAAAAAGCCGTAAATCAGTCCACATCACCCCATTCTTGAGCAACTCCATTGGCTTCCTGTCCACAAACGCAGTAAACACAAACTGCTTTCAGTTGCCTATCGCGCAGTTATAGAGCACATCCTGAATACCTGTTCGAATTTCTGAATGTGTACGAACCATCTCGCAGCCTCCGCTCAGCTTCCAAGTCTCTGTTCGTTGTTCCTGCGCACAAGCAGTGTAGAACTAAGAGCTATGGCCAGCGGTCTTTCAGATACACTGCACCGGTCTGGTGGAATGCTCTTCCTGAAGGCATAACGAAAGCGGACTCTGTCGATGTATTTCGCAGAAACTTGAAAATACATTTCTTCTTCTTGCTAATCTGGATGTATATAATTATCTGACCTCATCCCAATTTGAAAAGTCACTGCGTGAAAGTATTGCATCAATGTTAATTGTCTGGTCTGCTGCTGGAATGTGTTGAGCGATAGTGAAGAAGTTAAAATGTTAAGTTATGATCTATGCACCCTTTCCGTCACTCTCTATATATAAACGAGTGCGTGCACTACCTACCATGCATGTTTTCAATAATTATGTTCATCGTGCATAGGGTCACGAATTCGGACGCACGATGATGGCATGCGACATGAAAACCTCTTTCCCTTTTTTCTTTAAGTAACATCTAATTAGCATAACATGAAATTTAGTACGCGGATGTGGTACGAGTAGGGCCAGTGTGGGATTACACCGCGTGGCTTTGAGCCTTTCTATTATTAGCACCCGTCGAACATCTCGGCGCGTGGAGAAGTTTCCACTTAACATGTGTATGATATGCCAAATTTCCTGACGTGAGCTAATATTGAAGCGTTGTACGAACTAAAGACAGAAATCTTTAGAATTTTCTCGGAACCATCATTTACAATTATTTTTTGCACGCTATCGAGGTCTGACCACTAATCAATCCCAAATAGTCTAGATCAGTCTTCGAAATCTAACATCTATATCACTTGGCTTTTGGGAGTCTTAATACTGGATGTGCTGCTGCTCTAGTACCAAATACAATTTTGCGAAATTGACGATGTATTTCTTTACATTGGAAAACAGTCGAGGTCTCCAAAAAACGTTCTAAAACATGTTTGGCATTAATGGTAAAAATGTTGATGAATTGCTGTTTATCGGTGGTGCGATTGGAAAATTCCATTCGTTCTCCAAACTATGTCCGAGAGAGCGAGAGAGAGAGAGAGAGAGAGAGAGAGAGAGAGAGAGAGAGAGAGAGAGAGAGAGAGAGAGAGAGTTCAGAACTTTATTTTAAAAGGTTAAGATTTTAGGCGTGAGCCTATTCTTACAATCAGAACTTTTATAATAAGATAAAGATAGCATTATAAAATAAAATTAAAAAATAAAAAATAAAATAAATTTAAAAAAAAACACGTTTATTACAACAAATACAAAAAGACAAAAGCCCAAGAGAGAGAGAGAGAGAGAGAGAGAGAGAGAGAGAGAGAGAGAGAGAGAGAGAGAGAGAGAGAGAGAGAGAGAGAGAGATTTTATGCACGCAATTTTTATGCAAACGCCACAAGTGAAAAACTTTGAAACTTGACAGTTCTTTTTATTAAGATTAAAGATTTTAGACTAATTATAAAGTGTCCCATTTCCAACAAATAAACAATAAAGAACCTTTAACACGAACTTGGGAAATCGTATTATGCACACACTTAAACACACACCAACATGCACACACACGCACACACACACGCACACACACACCCACACACACACACACACACACACACACACACACACGCACACACAGTGACGGTGTTTGTAAGTAACAAGCAAAGTACAGGATTGGTATTTAAGAATAGACATTATTGAAGATGTGGAACACGCAAAATAAGGCGAGCCTATCCTATCCTATCCTATCCCTGAACTCGTAGGTCGTTGGGGCACCATAGATTATCGTTTAACCAGCGTACTCCATCTTTCTCTGTCCTCAGCAACCCTCATGGCTTCGCTCACTCTCAAGACAGTCCATTCTTGAATGTTGTCCTTCCACCTCTTTTTCTGTCTCCCTCTTCTTCTGCCTCCTTGCACCGTACAGGCGAGCAGCATTGTTTTGTATCTTCTGCGGCTAGTGTTACAGATACTTAGGGCAATGATAGAAAAGGGCGTTACAATGGTCAGGCATAGACAGGATGAAGGCAGAGACCAGTGTCTGAGTAGCACTGACAGAGAGGAGATGACGGAGGGAGCTGATGCAATGCAATTCAAAGTTCACAGTGCGGATGAGGTTGAGAATGTGATTATGCATATTGAGATGTGAGTCAAGTATCACGCCTAAATTGGTAGCCGATTCAAAGAATGGAACAACAGGATTACCTATAAATAATGACTAATAACTAACCAACCAGCAAGAAGGGAATCATGCAGATAATAATAGATAATTGTTTTCTTTTCTTTCTTGAACACGTGTTCCTTAAATTATTAAAATTGAATATACGTTTGAGTGATTACTATAATAAATTGGTAGCAAAAGTGAGGGAGGGCGGGGTGAGAGAGAGAGAGGGAGGGAGGGAGAGAGAGAAAGATCATACGAATGGAAAAGAAAAAAAGTTTGAAGTTGATGACACGCACTAGATTGTCTTCGTGCACGTTTTTCTCTTTAAAGAAAACACAGTTTGGTCAGGAGTTACAAGCCAACTCACATAGACAGGATTTCCATGCTGCCGCTAGACAATTGTTTATTTTGTTTGTGTATTGCAGTGTCGCTCAGTAGAGTGATAGAAGAAGACAAGAGACAGGGAGTGGTGCAACTGAGAAAAGAGGGAGGAAGGAAAACGGGAGAGAACTGCAAGAGTGGCTAATAAGAAGAACGAGGTTCAATGGCCGCGGGCATAGGCGCTAGAGGGTGGAACCGGTACGATTTCTCAAACCGGTTTTTAACCGGTTTTTCCAATAGAAAACCGCGGTTTAAAACCGGTTAACCGGCTAGAAGTTACAACTGGTTACCCCGGGTAAAGGCGCATAGTAAGCAAGGGAAATAACCTCTGTATTGAATTTTTTTTTTTTTTTTTTTTTGGGGGGGGGGGGGGGGGGGAATTTATGTCGCTAGCTACTTAACTCAGAGGCTATTGTGAGGCATGGTGGTCTTATGGTAGTGCTTTGGCTTGCGGATCTGAAGGTCCCGGGTTCGAGCCCTGGCCGGGCCATTGTGTTGTGTCCCTGGGAAAGACACTTTATTCCCGTTTCCTACTCCTTCGGATGAGAGTATAAACCGAGGTCTAGTCTGTGTGTCGCATACATTCCATCATAACGGACTTTAAAGATCCTGACGCTCATGTCCTAGACGGGTAAGTGCCGGTAACAAGAACACATCCAGCATGCACTTGGTCCTTCTCCCCCATCCCTGGCTGCCCAGGATTGTGCTCAGTTGTCGTCAGACCATGCGCCCAAAGGCTGCGAGTGGGAGTCTCGGGCGGTTTAAGTTAGATCCTGTATCGGCCAGCGCTTTGAACTCGTTGGGAAAAAGCGCTATATAAATATCCTTATCTTATCTTCCCTCCTCCACTGTGGTAGATTTGGGAGTTTGCTTTTCAATTTTGAGTTTGTGAAACCGTTGATGGAATCTGAAGTTGCGAATGTCATATTGGTTAGAAAAACAATGCGCATTGAAAGATTAAAAGCCTGTTCCAAGTTTGTGTTCTGTGAAATTCTGGTCAACCTTTCCTGCTCTGTCTCTCGGAGGAGAAAGAATCTCCAAATGTCGGCTTTCCCACGCGTGTTCGCTACGAATTTCTCTGTTTCTGCCATTTTGCTAGTGCTTTACGGGACGAGTGATGTCCCTTAGAAAAACCGCGGTTTTCCGGTTTTTAAGGCCAAACTGGTTTACCGAACCGTGAGAAAGTCGAACCGATTTTAACCGGAAAACCGGAAAAACCGAACACCCCTAATAGGCGCCAGTCATGGATTCTTCAGTATAGTTTGTACTTCCATGGCGCCAGTCTGTATAGTGTTCCTCTCTCTACTAACTACAATACAGTACAAGGTTTAAAACTAGTGCCGCGCGGCCATGTTTTACAGGCAGGTCACTGACTTTGCCTTGTCCATATGAAGAAACTGCAATGCTTTTCCCAAAAGAAGTCGGCTCAATCAATTCAGCGGACATTCGTGCAAACATTCCAATTCATAAATCCTCGCAGTCTTTTTCGGATCCGTTACATTTCTGCGAAATAGTCCAAAACTGAGGAAAGGTACGATCACCTGACGGAGGTAACCTTTGTCCTTCTCCGTGGTATTCGTTGTTCAGGTAACTAAGCAAACATTTTGTTTTATCTTTGAAGCGGGCACACATATTTGCTTGTGGTAATGATTAATAACAAGAGAAACATTCAAACTTAGGAAAGGTACAAATGTTGTTACTGTTGCTAAATGTATGACTGCACTAAACTGTAGAAAATGAGAAGTATAACAGGCCGTGTCTCGTTAGAGCCATTAGTAGTCGATAGCTTTAATGTGAACGAAGCCAATGAGGGTTGCTGAGAACAGAGGAAGATGGAGTAGCCTACGCTGGTATAACGATCATCTGTGGTGCCCCAACGACCTTTGAGTTACGGGATAGGATATGGTAAGAAAGGATAGGATAGCTTTAATGTGTGAAATCAGAAAAAAGAGGTTGGTGCAGAAAAGATTGGTATAAATGTTATATTTTGTATTAAGATGTATCCTGGGACCTTGCTGTGTTAGGAAACATCGAAATTTGCTGTGAAATTCCATTCTGTTGTATGTTTAATCCACTCTCGTGTAGGCTACTTTTGTTTCAAAATATTCAGCCTACTGCTGCGTGATAGATCTGTATTGCATTTAGACTTCCTTCATAAACACCAAGTTAATGCAACCATAAATTTAGCAATTTGTAACTGCATCCTAAAATTTTAAGAAAAAAAGGTTCTCTTGTTTTCAAGCATTACCACAAGCACATTTGTGTGGCTGCTTAAAGAGATGAAACTAAAGGTTTGCTTAAGTACCTGAACAGCGCATGCCACTAAGAGGGGCAAAGGTTACTTCCGTCAGTTGATCGTAACTTTCGTCATTTAAAAAGCAACATTTTACAGAGATTTTGAGAGTTTGCTCAGGCGGGTTGGAAACATGCGGTGACCTGCCAGTTGCCTAACGCGGACATTGGTAGCATTCATTGGTTCGGGCATTGAATAGATTAGACCCAACGTTTCCCGGTGTGTCGTAAGAGGCATCTAACAAGGGTGATGTCAGCATGGCATCACTGGGCGAAAGTCTTCTACACAGAAGTCACCGGCCACGGCGTAGGAACCTCACGTTACTACAGGTTCAACAACCACGTGCTCGGGACCAAGGCGAGCCACACTGTATTCGTGGATTTCGGCTGTGGCCAACAGCCTGGAGAGGACTGGGCCCTGCCAGATCTTTTTTACCCAAGACACACTATATGATGAAAAGAACCACTCATTCCATGCCGGATCGGTCGCCGCCCGTGTCACCAAGGACCGTGCCTTCTGTTGGCCACCAGGACGGAGGTGATAAATGTTCTACTGATGGACAACTTGAGAGACAACATCGTCATAGGAACCTGGAATGTCAGGACCATAACTGCGGAAGGAAAATTTAGAAGAACTGGTCCACGAGCTAGACCACTACCGATGGAACATTTTAGGCATCAGCGAACTGGAAAGGCCTAGGTGAAACATCGACCGACAAAGGCCACAAGCTTTATTTCAGCGGGAGAGAAGACAGACACGAACACGGCGTGGGATTCTTGGTCCACAAGAACATTCTAGCCACTGTCATGGGTTGCCGCCCAGTCTCTAGTAGACTCGTTACCATCCGTCTGAGAGCAGCCCCTTTAAACATTACCATCATCCAGGCCTGTGCCCCAACATCAGACTATGACGACAGCGAAGTGGAGGATTTCTATGAACAGCTACAGGCTGTCCTTGACCAAGAGCCGAAGAAGGACATAGTCATCGTGCAAGGCGACTTGAATGCCAAGGTTGGCCAAGATGCGAATCACAACTGGGGAGACACATGTGGACCCCACTGCAACATCGAGACAAATGATAGGAGCTGAGACTCTTGGAGTTTGCAAGGTACAACAATCTGATACTGGCAAACACGCTTGGTCTCCACAAAAAATCCAGACGATGGACATGGCACAGTCCCGGCGGGGAGCATCACAACCAGATCGACTATATCATGGTCAAGACACGCTTCAGATCAAGCACCAACATTGGCAGGACACGCACTTTTCCAGGAGCAGACATCGAAATTGACCACGATCCCGTGATGATGTCCTTCCGGCTCCACTTGAAGAGAGCAAACACATCAAAGTGCACTAGACTGAAGTTCGACCTGGACAAACTGCAAGACCCGGAAGTGGCAGAAATATTTCAGGCCACAAATGGAGGGAAATTTTCACCTTTGCTCATTTTGGGAGCTATTGAAGTAGATGTCAACACCATGACCACCGCCTTCAACTCAGTTGCGACAGATGCCGCCACTGAGATTCTTGGCAAGCACCTCCCAAAGAAGAAACCGTGGATCACACCTGAACTTTTGGATCTGTGTGATAAACGAAGAGAGATGAAAACGAAAAAGGCCACCTCACAGGGAACTGATGCCTACCTACAAATCAAAATGACATCCGAAACTGCATGCGCACAGCAAAGGAGATCTGGCTAGAAGTTTAATGTCAGGAAATAGAGAACGGTCTGTACAAGAACAACAGCAAGAAGGCCTACCAGACTGTGAAGCGGCTGACAAGTGTTAAACAGCCAAAGGTCTCCACGTTCCAAAGCATGTCTGGCATATTCCTTACAGAAGAACAAGAAGAATTGGATACATGGACAGAGTACTGCTCTGACCTTTACAACCACACACCTAATGGAGACCCATCCTTTCAAGCATGTCCCCAGAACAGAGAAGAGGAAGAAATCCGCCCAATTCTCCGAGAATTTGAGGCAGCAGTGCAAACGCGGAAGAAATGGAAATCAGCGGGAGTGGACAACATACCAGTGGAATTGCTTAAAGCAGGAAGGGAATCGATAATTGACGCCCTCATTATTATTTGTAACAAGATCTGGCAGATTTAGGACTGGCCTACACCATGTACCCAGTCGCTTGACATCACTCTTCCCAAAAAAGGTAACCTTCAGGAGTGTGAAAATTATCGCACCATCAGCCTCCTCAGCCATCCCAGCAAGGTCCTCCTCAGCAGGTTGAAACCCCAAGCCGAACAAATCATAGCTGAAGAACAAGCAGGATTCAGGGCAAGGCGAAGTACCACTGAACAGATTTTCAACCTCAGAATAATCTGCGAGAAATACCTACTGCACCAACAACATCTATACCATGTGTTTGTAGACTTCAAGAAAGAGTTTGAACGAGTCTGGCATGCAGCTCTGTGGGTAACTATGAGAGTGTACAACATCAGCCCTAAAATTATTGTCATCAAAAAACTGTATGACAAGGCTACCAGTGCAGTCTTCCACAACAGCGCCATCGGAAATTGGTTTAGAACAACAATCGAATACCTACTCTCTCCAACACTCTTCAACATCTTCCTAGAGCGCATCATGTCAGATGCCCTTGCAGATCACGATGACACAGTCAGCATAGGGGTAGAGCAATCGCCAGCCTACGTTTTGCGGATGACATTGATGGATTGGCTGGAGTTAAATAAGAACTTGAACAGCGGGTACAGAGGCTTGACATCAACTCCAGAGCCTATGGAAAGGAAATAAATGCAGAGAAGACCAAAATGATGATCAACAACACCAATGGCATCAACATGGAAATCGAAGTCCCTCAACACAGTGCATAGCTTTAATATTTAGGAGCCATTTTATCAGACAATGGGTTTCGACAGGAAGTCCTCTCCAGGATCGCACAAACAACTGCTGCCCTGACAATGTTGAAGCCCATTTGGAAAGACGGGACCATTAGTCTACATTCCAAGGTAAGGCTTCTGCGCTCCCTTGTCATCTCCATTCTTCCTATATGCTTGCGAAACATGGACCCTCACAGCAGATCTACAAGGACAAAAACAAAGCATGGAGAGGAGGTGCTACAGAAGACGTTTGTGCATTTCCTATACCCAGCACATCACCAACAACGAAGTCCTTCAGACCATCACACAAGCCATTGGACAACATGATGACATGCTCATATTGGTGAAGAAACGGAAACTCCGATGGTATAGCCATGTCACCGGATCATTAGGCCTTGCAAAGACCATCCTGCAAAGCAAGGTGCAAGGAGGCAGAAGGAGACCGAAAAAGGGATGGAAGGACAGCATTCGAGAATGGACTGGCTTGACACTGAGCGAAGCAATGAGGGTTGCTGAGGACAGAGAAAGATGGAGTACGCTGGTTAAACGGTCATCTGTGGTGCCCCAACGACCTCAGAGTTACGGGATAGGATAGGATAGGATAGATAGGATAGGATTATAAGTATGCAGACAACCCTTCACGTTGCTCACATCCCGCCCCCCTCCTCCTCTCCCCCCCCGTACTACCCCTCTGAAGAGCGCCTGTGGTCTAGGGAGGCGTGATGTCATGGTCGGAGAGACGGACGAAGACAAAGACAAGCAAGAATAAGGACAAAAAAAAACCTAATAGGCGTGACAAGACGGACAAAAAGCAGTGTTCACCCGCAGGAAGGAAGGAAGAGTCATGTAGGTAGGTCTAAAATACCAATGTCTAAACTTAAAATAGTGCTATTGTGTACTGCAGTTGCTTTGGGTCAGAATCGTGACGACGATTAAGCAGTTGCAAACATGGGTTAGCTTTTTCAGGAAATGGTCATGTTACTTAAATGCCTTGTATGGCAATGGCTAAATATAAGGAGAAGGTGAGGGGGAGAGAGAGAGAGAGAGAGAGAGAGAGAGAGAGAGAGAGAGAGAGAGAGAGAGAGAGAGAGAGAGAGAGAAAGAAAGAGAGAGAGAGAGAGAGAGAGAGAGAGAGAGAGAGAGAGAGAGAGAGAGAGAGAGAGAGAGAGAGAGAGAGAGAGAGAGATCAAAAAGTAACAAGAGAAGATTAACAGGAGCAAAAATCGCGACCACCAAAACCTGAAACAAGGGTCAACCAAGTAAGTGTTAAAGTATATGTTTGTATGTTTGTGTGTGAAGAGAGAGAGAGAGATAGTGTGTGTGTGTGTGTGTAGGTGTGTGTGTGTGTGTGTGTGTGTGTGGGTGTGTGTGTGTGTGTGTGTGTGTGTGTGCACGTCTAATAAAGACTATTACTTGTCAATTGGTGACCCCATATAACCTTGGGGCGTGTTCATGTTACAGTGGTCGCAAACTAGGCCTATGACATAGACACAGTTATCCATTCATGATAACAAGTAAACTTGGAGCGCGTTAAGCCTATGTGACATGTACAACGTTTACTCAATCGACTATGAAGATGATGATGACTTCATCTTTAGTTAAACCTATGTGACATGTATAATGTTTACTCAATCGGCTATGAATATGATGATGACTTCATCGTTAGTTAAACCTATGTGACATGTATAATGTTTACTCAATCGGCTATGAATATGATGATGACTTCATCGTTAGTTAAACCTATGTGACATGTATAACGTTTACTCAATCGGCTATGAATATGATGATGACTTCATCGTTAGTTAAACCTATGTGACATGTATAATGTTTACTCAATCGGCTATGAATATGATGATGACTTCATCGTTAGTTAAACCTATGTGACATGTATAATGTTTACTCAATCGGCTATGAATATGACTTCCTTGTTAGTTCGTAGGTACTGGATGACTGCCTACTAAACCATGTTTTGATCTTTATATGTCTTAATCTGTTAAAATTGGGGGTTTCTTCTGCACTTTGGCACTGCAGCGTACTACATTAGCCCTAACGAGTACGCTGCAGTGCCAAAGTGCAGAAGAAACCCCCATTGCTAGAGGTTAAGCAGAATGTAGCCCGGTTTGTACTTGTGTAGGCGACATTGTGATTTGAAGAGAGTGAAATATAGCACAACAATCGCTGTAGTCCACCCATTTGGGGCTTCTCAGAACAACCGGGTAAGGGGAAAAAACAGCGAGGTATTAGAGACGACTACAGCCATCACCCCCCTCCCCCCCTCCTCAACACCCCATGCAGAAAAGGCCCATAACGCATATCTTCGTCGTCGTTGTTATCGCATCGACAATCAGCATCGTCGCTATAATTATTACCAACATTGTTATTTTTACTTGTAACTTATTACCATTTTAATGATACTAATAATACTAATAATACTAATAATACTAATAATAATAATAATAATAATAATAATGCGGGAGGCACTGTGGTCTAATGGTAGTGCTTCGGCTTGCGGATCTGAAGGTCCCGGGTTCGAGCCCTGGCCGGGCCATTGTGTTGTGTCCCTGGGAAAGACACTTTACTCCTGTTTTCCTACTTCTTCGGATGAGGTCTAGTCTGTGTCGCATACATTCCATCATAACGGACTTTAAAGATCCTGACGCTCATGACAAGAACACACCCAGCATGCACCTAGTTCCTTCACTGGCTGCCCAGGATTGTGCTCATATTATTATTATTATTTTTATTTTTATTTAAACGTTCTTATATACCGCTTTACAAGCTCAAGAGCTGCTCAAGGCGCTGGCCGATACAGGATCTAACTCAAGCCGCCCGAAACGCCCACCCGCAGCCTTTGGGCGCATGGTCTGACGCCCGTACAACTGAGCACAATCCTGGGCAGCCAGTGAAGGACCTAGGTGCATGCTGGGTGTGTTCTTGTCATGAGCGTCAGGATCTTTAAAGTCCGTTATGATGGAATGTATGCGACACAGACTAGACTTATTATTATTATTATTATTATTATTATTATTATTATTATTATTATTATTATTATTATTATTATTGTTATTGTTACTATTATTGAAATAACTGGTCCTATAACATTTGTTTTTATTTTCATTCTTATTATTTTTGTTTCCTTTTTTCCGCTTGAAGGAATATAACTTTTTTATCAGTACAACTTATGTTAATCTGATGAATAAAAATTGATGCAACAATATAACTTTTCAAATGTGATCTTTTTCGAATAAATTTCCTATGTCTATCAAAGACTGATTGCTTTGTTTGTTTGTTTCTTTCTTTCTTTCGTTTAGTTTAGCTCCTCGTTTCCAAAATTCTTGTTGTAGTTGTTGCTGTTGTTGTTGGGGGTGGTGTTGGTGGTGATGGTATTCTTCTTCTTCTTCTTCTTCTTCTTCTTCTTCTTCTTCTTCTTCTTCTTCTTCTTCTTCTTCTTCGTCTTCTTTTTCTTTGTCGTTTAGACTATGCCTTGGAGCCTAAAAATAATAATTCCATTATATGTTTAAATGTTTAATCTCCACTGTTTAATTGTTGTCAAACGCACTGATGTGTCCCAGTGCAAATTCTTATGTAACCAGGACGGCGTTGTCGTGGAAGCGAATACTTGTATCGTTATACAGCGTCAATGCCAAACTATACTATCCTACAGGACATGGCCAAACTATCCAATGTAAGAGACCCACTTTCACTGCGCTACTGCGACAGATCCGTTCAACGTTCACAGTGAGTGTTGTCCCACTGAAACAAAGAAGCGTACAACACCCACCAAAAAGTAACTCTTTCAAAAGTATAGTTGTTTAAAAATCAATACATTTCGTAGTTTCTGTGCCTATTAATAACACAGATGATTGTTTTTTTCCAGCATACTCCATCTTTCTTTGTCCTCAGCAGCCCTCATGGCACTCAGTGTCAAGTCAGTCTATTCTCGAATGTTCTCTTCCCACCTCTTTTTCTGTCTCCCTCTTCTTCTGCCTCCTAGCACTGTGCCTTGCAGGATGGTCTTTGCAAGGCTTGATGTTAAGTTGACGGGGCCAAACAATCCGAGTTTCTGTTTCTTTACTACTTATATATATATGCATCCGATATAAAGTACAATGTACAGAATATAATAATCGCTGAGGTAATATAAGATAATATATCAATATCCACAAGCGTCTTAATTGTATTTTCATTGGCCAATTAGAGTGTGACTAAAACTGATATAGCGTGGTAACTGACCAAGTGGTAACTGACCAAGTGGTAACTGACCAATCATAGATGACGATGTTTCTAGCAAGATGCGAAATATATAAATTGTAAGACCTTCTTTAATGCATTTACGAATTTACGGGGTGTCGGATAGCGCAGTGGTTGGAGCACTCGCTACTGTGTCGCAAGTTAAGCACCGTCCAGTGCGGTTAGCATTTGGATGGGGGACCGAAAGACGTGAAGCGACAAATAACAACACCCCCAGTTGACTCAAATGTGACTGAGTACCTACTCTCTTAATTAAGGATGGGGAAGGTTACGCAGCGAGGGAGAGAGATGGGCATCACCCTCATTACGCTGGCCCAAGATAAGTGTGATCTCCAACATCACGCTCCCCTACGACCACAAGGATACGGGACTACCTTTACCTTTTAACCAATCTCCTGTGCCTTTTCTTTGCAAAAGACCGGAAAAAAAAACCACAAACGGTCTTCTTGTTTTTGCTAAGACGCACTAAGACAGCTAGGTTTTATTCCCAAACCGTCACTAATTCACAAATACTACAGCAACAATGTGTGGCGGAATGGGAGGCGACTGGTGCACGCTTGGGAGAGAGATAGTCTACATTCCATTTGTTGATTGGTCGGGCCTTGAGTGGCTCATGCTGTGCAGAATCTTTTGTTGTGGACATTGGATTATGCAGGACAAGGCGACACGACATTTGTTTTCCCCGCTTGACCATTCGTCTTCTGCTTTTGGTGGTGAGCAGGACTACATTGTCGGCAGGCATTTTATGCAAGCCAGTGGCAGTGACTTTTAGAGTGTCGTGGCACCGGCAAACCGGTTTACTATTAACATGCTTCACTGCCATAGAGGGCAAATATTTTAATAACTATCTTACGAGGGATAAATGAGAATAACAGTTCAGGTCGGGCCATCTTCTCAAGGTCGTGGCCGAGAGGCGGAAGTCAAATACTCCGCTCGGCTACAAATGATCTGAAGGAAATAAGGAGTCAAAAGAGTAAACGGACCGACGGAATCAGCAAATGACACTGGCATTGTTCTCCATTGTGCGTGCTGAATAAAGGTGAAGGAAATCTCCTGATGTGTGGGTCATGTTTGGTTTGCGGTTCGGATGACATTATTGAAAAGCAATTTGTAAAGTGATCGTTCACACACGTCTTTCTCCTCTAGTTTAATTTCATGCCACTTTTTATTTCAATTGAAGAAATCGATCATAAATGTTTTTCGCATCTTAGGCGTGGAATATAAAAAAAATTGTCACATCTCGATCGGACAATATTGCACTCGCGCACACAGCGCGCTCGCGATTATTATCCGATCTCGATATAACAAATTGCCGTATCCCAGGCCAAGATGCCAATAACGTATAGTAAGAGAACAGAAATCAGAAGAAAAGAAGCAAACTAACTAACCAGAAACCAATGGAAGCAAAACAAGAATAGACGCTTCATGTAGGTTTGGAGGGGAGAATGTGAGGTGGGGGTAAGGGGAGGGGAAGGTGTTCGCACGTGGATAGAAAATAGAATAGGGGAGATGAACTCATCTAATCAATTTCAGCAGTCGATAACTAAAATTATCTACTTTCTTTTAGCGGAAGCTTGCGGATATTCCTGAGATGGCGACTATTATGCATATATTCTTTTTTCATTTAAGGTATTTGTATGTCTTTTTCATCGAAATGAGAAGACAATGAAACCACACATACAAGCGCTCGCGCGCGCCTACACACACACACACACACATACACACACACACACATACATCTAATAAAACTACGCAATGATGATTGTGACTGCTACGCGCATGTTAGAGGGAAGATCATCACCATGCAGCGCTAGCAAGCACACACACATATACACATAATTTAACTGATATAGGTTTACAATCAAACCACCTCAAAGAAACTGTCCAACAGGAGAAACAATCAATGATTTGGTCAAATCAACATATAAATGAAAGCCAACGTTATCCATAGAAGTTAAGGACTGAAAGCTGACACACGTGTACAGTTGCAATCAAATTATACATGACCCAAATAAAGGGTGCTATTACATGAACTATTCACATTACTGCAATATTAAGATGTAGTTCTTATAGAATCCAAAATTATTCTGTAGGCCATTGTTACATCTGATCTGGATACCCCACGGTGCTTTTCGTATTGTTTATTAAAGTTAATCGTTGTTTTTTTTTACTTTTACTTTCCACTAATTGTTTTAATTCCCTAGAAGACACTTATTTGTAGTGATAATGCATTTACATTAGCAGCTTCCCTTTTAGTAGCTCGTTGGGCGCAGCCATTGAAAATGAATCTGCAGTGAGAGGGAATCCAGCAAAATGCAACCTAAGTTCCATTTGCGATTAGACTATGAACTGCACAGTTTGTTTCACAAATAATTTCTTTTCTCTCTTTACTATTATTTGAATTAGGCGCCTCTAACACAGACTTCGAGTCAACAAATACAACGATGCTAAATAAGTTAAGTGCTAGATATGCAATGTTATTTATTGCCATTAAAATGGCTACTGTTATTCATACCAGAGTGTGTGTGTGTGTATTGATTGATTGATTGTTGCTTTAGGTCCAGCGGACTCTTCCGAGCCAAATCAGGACCGGACAACCCCTGATCCGCATAAAAGATCTGCTGAAACAACCCCAGTGGGAAAATTGAATGCCTTCCACCGGCCAGTCACTTTACAATAAAGACATCCCACGCAGGGGACGGCTGAGGCTTTACCCCAACTACTCGAACCCCCGGTTACAAAAACAAAATAGAATACAAACATCATTATAAATTATCAACAAAACACATACATATAAAATGCCTATAGTGCTAAATAATTACATCATAGGAAGCCCTAGTGACCACCCGGCAGAAAGCGTCCAACACTCCCAAGCTGATCCAACAGACCTCATACACAAACAAGGAGTCTTGTCCAGGAAGAGTTTTCAAGAAAAAAGGTAGGTCATTGATCTAGCGAAGAAGAAGATAGTATAGTAGAGTGATAGGACAGAGCAGGGATGGGAAAGGGCAAATGAGGAAGACAGCGACAGTGGGAATTTAAAGCACTAAATTTCCAGAAAGTGGGGATACTATTTATACTGAAACCCCCGGCACTTTAACGGGGGTACTGTTGCCGCAGTGAATCTGTCATGCCTATAAAGGAAAGACAGGTTTTCAACTGGGGCTTTCACTTTTCCCTTTATAGGTTAGAACAATCTACAGTGGCAAGATTGCTCATGACCCCAAGGGGTGTGTGTGTGTATGTGCGTGTGTATGTGAGTGTGTGTGTGAAGGTGGAGGGGGCAGGAGGCAGGGCAGATGAAGTTGGTGGGAGAGACGATGATATTATTTATTGTTATTTATTTTTTGTGTAACTTTTTTTAATAACAGTGCAATTGCTATCTTTGATAATATTACCAAGGTGTTGAGTGTGATTGTGACCCATCTTGTGAGGTCTAATGTTAGTGCTTTATTTCTACTTTTCACACACACACGCACAAACACACATATATAATATATATTGTTACTGTTCGTTTTGTGTGTTTTGAAATGCATTTCTACTTTCGTGTAAATTGAAAATACTTTATTGATTGATTACAGAGAAAGATGGAGTACGCTGGTTAATCGATCATCTGTGGTGCTCCAACGACCTTCGAGTTACGGGATAGGATAGGATATTGATTGATTGATTGATAGTCACTTGTAAAACCCCTGATAATCCACGCTGTCACAGCATGCTCAGGGCGCATAGAAAATACTTATGTGCTGCCACCATTGTAATTGCTCCCTGTGAGACAAAAAAAGTGGTATTGTATTGTGTTGTTGTTACGATTGAGACGCGCCTATAGGACATGGCAAAGCATACAATAACAGAGTGTATTTACCTTTGATTTGATTTTGCGTTGTTGCTAGAAGAAGCTTTTTTTGTTGTTGTTGTTGGTAATCTTCTTGATGATGGCTGAGGATAATCGTTCACTTCCGTTTGCTCCTTTTTTACCCTCGTGGTTCCGCACTTCATATTCGACTGACTGGCTAAATCTGTGTATTATGCAGAGGTCTCTAACGTCATCGGTGACCAATCATTTAATTCTTGTTGCTAGTAATCTCGCTCTTGCGATCACATGAATCTTCTTTTGGAACTTTTGCTCTCCTGTCCTACCTGTGGGACACGATCTGTTACGTCTCGACTTCGAGTGTCAGAGAAGGGACGCAGATCCAAGAGAGATATGAGTCGCATAGCTACTTAACGGTCAAGAGACCCTTGTCAGATGGTCGAGTAAGCTAACTAACATTCTTGTTTAGCGAGGTCTACTTGATTGTCTCGGGAACGAACGTCTCAATAAGGTTAATTTAACGTATGCAAACTTCCCTTTAAAGGGCTGGTACATTAACGTCAGGTTTTATTCAATACTATCTGTTTATCTCTAAGCTGAGTTACCACATCTTTGTCGTCAACATTTCTGAAGTTACAGTAATAACACTGTGAATGTTTAATGTAATAATAATGGGAATGTTTAATGTAATAACAGTGCGAAGTGTAACGTAAACTCGTGTTCTCCTTGGGAGCCCGCGAAAGTGGAATTTAGGTCCACATCAACAATGCGAGAAACAACGAAGTGTTCTCATGACTAATTCGTCTTCAGAGATTACTAATTTGCCTTTTAACCTCTGCAATTGAATGTGAACCCAAGTCCTTGTATCATTCATTTAATGCTGTAACCTTTTTACCATGAGGGAAGCCTTTTATGCAATAAAGTCCAACATTTGGAAAATGTAATTCCACTTGTTTGGATTTTTTTATTTTTACTTTCTTCTGCTAGTAGTGAATATTTGTTTATGTATGATATCCACTCTTGGTAAATGTGCGTTTTTAATATTTTCACCACACACCAGCGCGAGCGTTCAAAAGTTCTGAAAGTACTTATAAGGCATTTCCTGCAATACTATAGTTATATTCCGACACAACATACCCCAGACTCTCCAGCTGTGAAAGGTTTATCTGGATCTGTTCTGAACCGGGGAAGGTACAAGCAGAGAGAGAGAGGGGGGAGATAGGCGCCGCCTTCATTAAAGGCGGTCTTTCTAACAAGGGAGATCACCACAAACGCTTCTCACCTCAACCACCACCACCACCACCACAACCACAACCACCTTTTTGAGTGATGTCTTTACAATCAGAAAATCAGTTATCTGTGTGTTCTCCAGTGTCTCTGTTTGAAATTCAAGTGGTCCTACTTATGCGTGACTCCCTTTCGGTTTCCAAAACAGCGTTTCCGCACTCATACCTCGAGGACACAACAGCTTTGGTACGATGGTTGGTTGGTAGGTTATTAGATTAACGTCCCCAGACACATTGGCGTATAGGGGACTATTATGGTACGATAATAATTGCTCTTTTTTGTATAGCGCGTTGCCAGCTCAAGAGATACTGAAGAGGCTGGCCGCGACAGGACTAAACTCTACATGTAGACGTCCCACTCAAGCCGCACTTGACGACGATATAATCACGAATTACTGTGCTGGCTATGTGTGTTACATCGAAATTATCATCTTCGTCACGAGTACTGTCTGCAAGTAAAGTCAGAGAGACAAAACCATGGAAGTCACTTTAGTAAATTATTACAAATTTAAGGAATAAAGAGCTTCATTAAGAGAAGGGAAAACAAGCAGTAAAAAAACACCACGAAACTAATTCTCTCTCTCTCTCTCTCTCTCTCTCTCTCTCTCTCTCTCTCTCTCTCTCTCTCTCTCTCTCTCTCATGCATCCAGCACGCATTATGTCCTTTCCACCCTGCCTCGCCCCCTGTATCAGGTCGCACAGGATTGTGTACACAGTGATCTGGGCACCCAAAAGCTTGCGTTAGTTTCGGCATCGGCCATGCCAGCGCCTTAGAGCAGCTCTTGAGCTGGAAACAGCGCTATAGGAAAACAATGAAAGTAATAGCGATACAATAACTATACATTGGATAGTTTAGTTATACATTTAGAAAACAAAACAACCCGTTGAGTAGTACAGGGCGGATGCTAATATCGTTGTTGCACGCTGTCGAAGTATCCTCTTGAAATATACTACTCAAAATAATTGAAGGGCCACTTTCATATTTCATTTAGTTTAATTATTTTTTGCTGCTATCAATAATATCCCGAGAATGTCCCGAGAACAGAGAAGAAGAAGAAATCCTCCCAATTCTCCGGGAAGAAGTTGAGGCAGCAGTGCAATCGCTAAAGAAAGGGAATTCAGCGGGAGTGAACAACATACCGGCGGAACTGCTACAAGCAGGAGGAGAAGCGATGATTGATGCCCTCACCATTATCTGTAACAAGATCTGGCAGAGTGGGGAGTGGCCTATACCATGGACCCAGTCGCTTGTCATCACTCTTCCCAAGAAAAGGTAACCTTCAGGAGTGTGAAAATTACCGCACCATCAGCCTTATCAGCCATCCCAGCAAAGTCCTCCTGAAAATAATACTCAACAGGTTGAAACCCACAAATCATAGCTGAAGAACAAGCAGGATTCAGGGCAGGGCGAAATACCACTGAACAGATTTTCCACCTCAGAATAATCTGTGAGAAATACCTACAGCACCAACAACATCTATATCATGTGTTCATAGACTTCAAGAAGGCGTTTGACCGAGTCTGGCATGCAGCTCTATGGGCAACAGAAGAGGGAGACCGAAAAAGAGGTGGGAGAACAACATTCGAGAATGGACTGGTTTGACACTGAGCGAAGCCATCAGGGCTGCTGAGGACAGAGAAAGATGGTTAAACGATCATCTGTGGTGCCCCTACGACCTCCGAGTTACGGTATAGAATAGGATAGGATAATACAATTTGTCCTTGTTGAGAGAGAGAGAGAGAGAGAGAGAGAGAGAGAGAGAGAGAGAGAGAGAGAGAGAGAGAGAGAGAGAGAGAGAGAAAGAAAGAAAGAGATATCTCTTATATAGCGCACTTACAAGCACAGAGAGCTGGCCACTACTTTCCAGCAATCACAAAATAGTTTGTTGAAGTCAGGATTCGAACCCACGTCGCCCGAGACGCGCGTACACCAGTCGAGCGCTCTGACGACTGAGCTATCCCTACCGCTAGATAGATAGAGACAGAGAGAGACAAAGAGAGAGGGAGAAAGAGGGAGAGAAAGAGAGAGAGATAGAAAAAGAGAGAGTGAGAGAGAGAGAGAAAGAGAGAGAGAGAGAGAGAGAGAGAAAGAGAGAGAGAGAGAGAGAGAGAGAGAGAGAGAGAGAGAGAGAGAGAGAGAGAGAGAGAGAGAGAGAGAGAGAGAGAGAGAGAGAGAGATTGTTTAGTTGTTCAGTGTGGTCTTTTTCCCGCGCGCCTATTTTTATCACAACTGGTTTGGATTACCTTTACGGTGAAACCGGGTTGGTCTTTGGGCTATAACAACACGTGATATTATTAGTAGCCCGTTATTCCTAGACGTTTCACGTTTCAACCGAATACATGTTATACTGATTAAAGTGATTCTGAAGATACAAATTGCGCAGCATCTTACAGAGACGACAGCAGCTAATCCAAGAGATGACTAGTTTCTTGTACACTCAGACATTTTTGTGTGATCCTATAATATCTAAAACTTCCTGTCCAACCGTTCGAAAGATCGCCAGACAATGGTTTATCTCCCTTAGAATAGAGGCGCCGGTGCCCAACAGATTAACGCAGTGGCGCGTGACCTACATATCTCAAGTTGGGGCTTTTGTGTTTAATTTTTTTTATTAACCAATTGGGAGTATAATTGTGTGCGTAAAGTATTGAGAGACGCGTGTCGTGATGTTATCGAGGAATGGAAAGTCATTTGAAGCTGCTTAAAAAAGTGTTCACCTCAGTCCTGTGCATTACTAAACTTGTCCATGATTATGGAGGAATAACGAAGCTTAACGTCCTATTGCATCAGCGTTAAGGACGATCACCACGTCGCCACCCTGACAACAATGATTATCATCATCATATCAAAGATGAGATCCTACGGATCTCTTTGTTGTCCATGATTATGCCATCTAATGTACACGTTTGGATGACAAATAAAAACACCAAAATCTCACTTTAAACATAATTATAATTGAAAACAATTGAAAACACAGTGCTCTGTGGGTTCGGGCATTAAATAGAATAGACCCAACGTTTCCCGGCGTGTCGTAAGAGGCGACTAACAGGGGTGATGTTAGCACGGCATCACTGGGCGAAAGTCTTCTACACAGAAGTCACCGGCCAGGGCGGAGGAACCTCACGTTACTACAGGTTCAACGACCATGTGCTCAGGGCCAAGGCGAGCCACACTGTATTCGTGGATTTCGGCTGTGGCCAACAGCCTGGAGAGGATTGGGCACCGCCAGGTCTTTTTTGCCCAAGACACACTACATGATGACACAATCCACTAATTCCATACCGGATCGGTCGTCGCCCGGGCCGTCACCCGGCACAAGGACCGCGCCTTCCGTTGGCCACCAGGACGGAGGTGTTAAGTATGCTACTGATGGACAATATAGCAAGATCCGCACGAGAAACAACATCGTCATAGGAACCTGGAACGTCAGGACCCTAACTGCGGAAGGAAAATTAGAAGAACTGGCCCACGAGTTGGACCACTATCGATGGAACGTTCTAGGTATCAGCGAACTGCGATGGAAAGGCCTAGGTGAAACAACGACCGACAAAGGCCACAAGCTCTATTTCAGCGGTAGGGATGACAGGCACGAACACGGCGTTGGATTCTTGGTCCACAAGAACATTCTAGCGACTGTCATGGGTTGCCGCCCAGTCTCCAGTAGACTCATTACCATCCGCCTGAGAGCAGCCCCTTTCAACATCACCATCATCCAGGCCTACGCCCCAACATCAGACTATGACGACAGCGAAGTGGAGGATTTTTATGAAAATCTACAGGCGGTCCTTGACCAAGTGCCGAAGAAGGACATAGTCATAGTGCAAGGCGACTGGAATGCCAAGGTTGGCCAAGATGCGCACCGCAACTGGGGAGACACATGTGGACCCCACTGCAACAACGAGACAAATGACAGGGGTCTGAGACTCTTGGAGTTTGCCAGATACAACAATCTGGTACTGGCAAACACGCTTGGTCTCCACAAAAACTCCAGACGATGGACATGGCACAGTCCTGGCGGGGAGCATCACAACCAAATAGACTACATCATGGTCAAGAAACGCTTCAGATCAAGCATCAACATTGGCAGGACACGTACTTTTCCAGGAGCAGACATCGGAAGTGACCACGATCTCGTGATGATGTCTTTCCGGCTCCACTTGAAGAGAGTAAATACAGCAAAGTGCACTAGACTGAAGTTCGACCTGGACAAACTGCAAGACCCGGAGGTGGCAGAACTATTTCAGGCCACAATTGGAGGGAAATTTGCACCACTGCTCATTTTGGGGGCTGGTGAAGTAGATGTCAACACCATGACCACCACCTTCAACTCAGCTGTGACAGATGCCGCCACTGAGATCCTTGGCAAGCACCGACCAAAGAAGAAGCTGTGGATCACACCTGAACTTTTGGATCTGTGTGATAAACGAAGAGAGATGAAAAAGAAAAAGAACACCTCACAGGGAGCTGATGTCTACCGAAAAATCAACAATGACATCCGAAAAGGCATGCTCACAGCAAAGGAGAACTGGATAGAAGATCAATGCCAGGAAATAGAGAACAGTCTGAACAAGAACAACAGCAAGAAGGCCTACCAGACTGTGAAGCGACTGACAAGTGTCAAACAGCCCAAAGTCTCCACTATCCAAAGCAAGTCTGGCATATGCCTTACAGAAGAACAAGAAGTCTTGGACAGATGGACAGAGTACTGCTCTGACCTTTACAACCATACACCAAATGGAGACCCATCAGTTCTAGCATGTCCAGAGAACAGAGAAGAAGAAGAAATCCTCCCAATTCTCCGAGAAGAAGTTGAGGCAGCAGTGCAAGCGCTAAAGAAAGGGAAGTCAGCAGGAGTGGACAACATACCCGCGGAACTGCTACAAGCAGGAGGAGAAGCGATGATTGATGCCCTCACCATTATCTGTAACAAGATCTGGCAGAGTGGGGAGTGGCCTATACCATGGACCCAGTCGCTTGTCATCACTCTTCCCAAAAAAGGTAACCTTCAGGAGTGTGAAAATTACCGCACCATCAGCCTCATCAGCCATCCCAGCAAGGTCCTCCTGAAAATAATACTCAACAGGTTGAAACCCCAAGCTGAACAAATCATAGCTGAAGAACAAGCAGGATTCAGGGCAGGGCGAAGTACCACTGAGCAGATTTTCAACCTCAGAATAATCTGTGAGAAATACCTACAGCACCAACAACATCTATATCATGTGTTCATAGACTTCAAGAAGGCGTTTGACCGAGTCTGGCATGCAGCTCTATGGGCAACAATGAAAGTGTACAACATCAGCCCAAAAATTATTGAAGTCATCAAAAGCCTGTATGACAAGGCTACCAGTGCAGTCCTCCACAACAGAGCCATCGGGAATTGGTTCAGAACAACAATCGGTGTGCGTCAAGGATGCCTACTCTCTCCAACACTCTTCAACATCTTCCTAGAGCGCATCATGTCGGATGCTCTTGCAGACCATGAAGGCACAGTCAGCATAGGGGGTAGAGCAATCTCCAATCTTCGTTTTGGAGATGACATTGATGGATTGGCTGGAGAGGAACAAGAACTTGAACAGCTGGTACAGAGGCTTGACACCACCTCCAAAGCCTATGGAATGGAAATAAGTGCAGAGAAGACCAAAATGATGACCAACAACACCAATGGCATCAATACGGACATCAAAGTCCAAGGCCAATCCCTCGACACAGTGCATAGCTTCAAATATTTAGGAGCCATTGTATCAGACAATGGGTCCCGACAGGAAGTCCTCTCCAGGATCGCACAAACAACTGCTGCCCTGACAAGGTTGAAGCCCATTTGGAAAGACAGGACCATCAGTCTACATTCCAAAGTAAGACTGCTGCGCTCCCTTGTCATCTCCATCTTCCTATATGCTTGCGAAGCATGGACCCTCACAGCAGATCTCCAACGAAGAATACAAAGCATGGAGATGAGGTGCTACAGAAGACTTCTGGGCATTTCCTATACCCAACACATCACCAACGACGAAGTCCGACAGACCATCACACAAGCTATTGGACAACATGATGACCTGCTAACAGTGGTGAAGAAACGGAAACTTCGGTGGTATGGCCACGTCACCAGATCATCAGGCCTTGCAAAGACTATTCTGCAAGGCACAGTGCAAGGAGGTAGAAGAAAAGGGAGACCGAAAAAGAGGTGGGAGGACAACATTCGAGAATGGACTGGTTTGACACTGAGCGAAGCCATCAGGGCTGCTGAGGACAGAGAAAGATGGAGTATGCTGGTTAAACGATCATCTGTGGTGCCCCTACGACCTTCGGGTTACGGGACAGGATAGGATAGGAGTTAGGACACGCCTGGTGTTTGCTAACGACCATTCTTTGTTGTTGTTGCAGTTGTTGTTGTTGTTGTTGTTGTTGTTGTTGTTGTTGTGCATTCAGACTGTATTTGTCGTGATGATGATCGTTGTTGTCAGGGTGGCGACGTGGTGATTCGTCCTTAACGCTTACGCAAGAAGACATTAAGCTTCGTTTTACTCCTCTATCTCCCTCTGTCTCTCTGTGTCTCGCTCTCTGGGTTTCGGTCTCTGGGTCTCGGTCTCTATCTGTATGTATGTAGCCTATGTCTGTCGGTCTCTCTTTCTCTTTCTCTCTGTCTCTCTCTGTCTCTCTCTCTCTCTCTCTCTCTCTCTCTCTCTCTCTCTCTCTCTCTCTCTCTCTCTCTCTCTCTCTCTCTCTCTCTCTCTCTCTCTATTTAGGCTAAGGTGCTAGGGTGTTAGATAGCCGTTGTTTATAGGGTTGATCCGAATCACCGTTGTGTGTGTGCATTCTGCCAAAATGGTATGCGCCTAGAGTAGACTATTTTCTGTGAGATCGGGCAGTATTTAAATGTTTGTAGTAGTAGTAGTAGTAGTAGTAGTAGTAGTAGTAGTAGTGGTAGCAGCAACAGCAGCAGCAGCAGTAGAAGTAGTAGTAGCAGCAGCAGTAGTAGTAGTAGTAGTAATAGTGGCAACAGCAGTAGCAGTAGTTGCTAGTAGTAGTGCTAGTAGTAGTGGTTTTGCCGTCCAACACGTTATTTAGGTTGTTAATTTGTTATCTTTTGAGTTAAATTCGGGTTGATGAAGACTGTAGTCTGAACCCTCCACCACCTTTGTGTGCGGGTGTTTGTTTAATGGGTGGATTACAGCTGTTCACTTCTTCCCGGTTTGTATTGCTATCAAACACACAGGCGCGTTAAACACACGTTGGTATTTTGTTCCAGGTAATTCTCAAATTCACACCCCCCACCTCTGCCCCCACAAACACGCACACACGCACACACACACACACGCACACACAGCAACACCCCTTATTGGTCGCCCACCGTCGCCCTTGCTTGGGTGTGGGAGATTGTGTTATGTGGTAGCCTAAGATATGTGTTGAGACATAATAATTTATTATTATTATTATTATTATTATTATTATGTTTATTTATTTATTTATTTATTTATTTATTTATTTATTATTATTATTATTATTATTATTATTATTATTATTATTATTATTATTATTATTATTATTATTATTATTATTATTTGGGGGAGAGGGGAGGGGGAAGGTTAGCGTTTCCGAACACTGGACGATCATGTCTTTATTCTCTGTCTGTCTTCTCTTCTGTTCTCTCTGTTTTCTCTCTTCTACTCTCTCCCTACTAGATTACCTATATAGGCTGAAATCAATATGATTATAACCGATGCGCAGGCAAGGGTTTAAAAAGGACAGATCGAAAATTGATCATATACCTACACTTCATGCAACTATTAAAAAGCAATTTACTTCAAACAACAAATGATATGTAGCATTTATTGATTTAAAAAAAAAAACGCGTACAGCAAGGTAGATCGTAAAGTACTGTGGTCAGTGCAGTTAAAAAGTGGGATTCAAGGCAGAATGCTTAGAGCGCTTAGAGGGTTTATTTAGTGGTCAATTCTTTGTATTTTAGCGAATGGTGAAAGGTCAGAGTTCTTTCAATGTCTTCAAGGACTAAGACAAGGTTGTATATTACGTCCACAAATATTTTCTTAGCTAATTCATGTTCTGGACATTCTATCCAAAGCAAGACATGAGCTTCCTTGGGTTCGGCAGGAAGAGAGAGAGAGAGAGAGAGAGAGAGAGAGAGAGAGAGAGAGAGAGAGAGAGAGAGAGAGAGAGACAGAGACAGAGACAGAGACAGAGACAGAGACAGAGACAGAGAGACAGAGATACCTATAGATAGATAGATAGAGATAGATAGATAGATAGATAGATAGATAGATAGATAGATAGATAGATAGATAGATAGATAGATAGATAGATAGATAGATAGATAGATAGATAGATAGATAGATAGATAGATAGATAGATAGATAGATAGATAGAGAGCGTTTTATAGATATATAGACATATAGATAATTTAAAACATTGATCCGCTGCAAAAACCAAACAGGCCACTACAGTATGTTCTGTTTTTTTTTCAAGCTTACTCCGCTTTATTTCAGCTTCATCAGGTATTGTATCTCCCATTTATACTTATCCCAAACCTGTATATATATATTTTTTTTTTTTTCGTGGTGCAACACTGACTGTGAATGTAAAAGGGGCCTGTAATGCTGATGTAATGTGTTAGCTCGGGTCTCTTTATTCTTACTGACTTTTAACTTTGTCTGTTGCAGTAGCTGAGTGCTGCTAAGAACCATGGCATCCTCCAACTCAACAACAACACTTGCATCAACGTCAACAACAATGCCAGCAACAACAACAACAACACCAATACCAACGACAGCAACAACGACAACAACAATGATAACAACAACGTCCGAGATTACGACCTCGACCACAGAGAACAGTACTAACAACAATAATACTCTTGATTCAGGACAAATCGACGGTGAACCTATTACTTTTATTATTATTATTATTATTATTATTATTATTATTATTATTATTATTATTATTATTATTATTATTATTATTATTATTATTATTATTATTATACTGGAGCTATGGTGCCAGTATTAATTTCCAGTGGTAAATTATATGTAACAGGAAAATTCTTGTAATCAGAATTAATGGAAATTCTAGATAATTTGCAGGGAAATCCCTTCCTTTTTCAAAGTGTGAAAGGAGTACAACTGAAGTGTAAATGTCACCAGATAACCCATCAGCCCAATAAGCAGGTTTTAAGGTGTAGGTTGTAGTAGTGTAAATGGTGTAGATGTCAACACCATGACCACCACCTTCAACGTAGCTGTGACAAATGTCGCCACAGAGATCCTTCCGATGTCCTCTCCTGGAAAGATGCGTGTCCTGCCAATGTTGTCGCTTTTAGCATTCGGATCTGAAGGTCCCTGGTTCGAGCCCAGACCGGGGCGTTGTTGTGTGCTTGGAATAGACACTTTACTCCCGTTTCCTACTCTTCGGATGAGAGTATGCTCCGAAGTCTAGTCTGTGTCGCATGCATTCCATCATAACGGACTTTAAAGATCCTGACTCATGTCCTAGACGGGTGAGTGCCGGTAACATGAACACGCCCAGCATGTACCTTGAGTAAAGCGCTTCACTTGGGGCTGCTGTACTTTCGAAAATGAAAGTGCCCGAATTTCACCTCGGTGATAATAAAGTTGTTGAAATAAAATTAAAATTAAAATAAATTTAAAAAATAAAGTCCAAGACCAATTCCTCAACACAGTGCATACTGCATAGCTTCAAATATTTAGGAGCCATTGTATCAGACAATGGGTCCCAACAGAAAGTCTTCTCCAGGATCGCACAAACAACTGCCGCCCTGATAAGGTTGAAGCCCATTTGGAAAGACAGGACCATCAGTCTACATTCCAAAGTAAGACTGCTGCGCTCCCTTATCATCTTCATCTTCCTATATGCTTGCGAAGCATGGACCCTCACAGCAGATCTACAACGAAGAATACAAAGCATGGAGACAAGGTGCTACAAGAATGCTTCTGGGTATTTCCTCTACCCAGCACATCATCAACTACGAAGTCCGACAGACCCTCACACAAGCCATTGGACAACAAGATTACATGCTCAGAGTGGTGAAGAAACGGAAACTCCGATAGTATTGCCATATTACCAGAGCATAAGACCATCCTGCAAGGCACGGTGCAAGACGGCAGAAGAAGAGGGAGACAGAAAAAGAGATGGGAGAACAGCATTCAGGAATGGACTGGTTTGATACTGAGCGAAGACATGAGTGATGCTAAGAACAGAGAAATATGGAGTACGCTGGTAAACGGTCATCTGTGGTGCAGTGCACCAACGACTTCCGAGTTTCGGGATAGGATAGGACAGGTTAAAACCCCAAGCTGAATAAATCATAGTGTTACGTTGAAACGCGAACGAAAGTATGTCGGAAGCGTGTACGATAGATCTAATCGTTTCGATTTGCAAAGTATTCAATAATGGAGTTTATTTACCTTTGATTTGAGTTTGCATTGTTGTTAGGAGAGGCTTTGTATAACGTTGATAATTTTCGTTGGTCGATATTGTCGGAGAATACTCTGGATTTCCTTGTTTACCATCGATCGAAGGTTCGGGACGATTGTCGAAGTAAGAGAAGGTTCGGGGTATGTGTGGAGAGATGAATGACGAAAGTCAGTGATGACGATCTTTAATTCTGATTGGTTAGTTGTAATGCGTCATTTCTAGAACAAACTGTCGTCATCTCGAAGGATAGAAAAAAACTATATATTCGATGCTTTGTGTGTTGTAAAAAGGAGAGTTGCTGTGAAAGTTGTTGAGTTGAGTTGAGAATTGTATGCAGTTGTTGGTGTGTGCTGAATAAAAAGTGGAAAACTTCATACGTCGACTTAGTGACTTGTATGCTGCTTGAGCGGGTTGCGTGAATAGACGAATCTGAGCTACACTCATCAGTACTTCAGCATTGGGACTGAATCCACTACTGATAAAGAAAAACACCATCATCAAACCGAGTGTAACATTTTGGGGGCCAAGCCGGGATTCACGCCATAGCCAAGGGTTCAACTGCTACAACAAGCGAGTCAACGTTACGAGAGGCAGTCATCGAGGGTAGCCGCCAACAAGTTGCGTCGAGAGGGGCCAACATACTGGGACTACATCCGATAGGTTCGGGTTGACTGCAAGGGCGTGTAGTCGCTGAAGAGTTGCTTCGTGAGCGAACAACAGATCGGGACTACGTGGCTACCGTAAGACTACGTCGAGGGACAGTCTCGGAGCTACATCGCCAGTGTTACAGAGAGCGACGAGCGGACGTCGCGTCTACTTCAGCACAGGAGCGTGTACATCAACACCAGCGTGGTGCAGCGTCGCATACGACGAGGACAGCGGGGCCTGCGTCAGCGAAGGCGACTAGTGACAAGCATCAGCGCTACTGCAGAAAGCGTGCTGTTCTAGAACAGTCTAGAAAGGTACAGCACAGTCAAGAACTTTCAAGAAAAAGAACTCTACAGTCAAGAACTTTCTAGAAAAAGAACTTTCCAGAAAAGAACTTTCCAGAAGCATCAAGATGGCTGACTTCTGGCAGAAAGGGGTTGAACTAAATCTAAAAGGCAAACAGCTGACGGAGTACGTCAAATGCCAGGAGAGAATATTGCGTGAAGAAAGAGAAGAACAGCGAAGGCGCGAAGAAAGAGAATTGGAAGAGAAGCGTCTAGAAAAAGAAATAGAATTAGAACAGAAGCGTCTAGAATTAGAGGAGCAGCGACGCCGAGAAGAAAGGGAAGAACAACGTCGCCGTGAAGAAAGAGAAGAGCAGCGTAAAGAAAGAGAAGATGAGCGCAGGCGTGAGGAAAGAGAAGCTGATCGGCAGTTCCAACTAGAGTTGGCGCGCATCCAGCAACAGCAGCATGCGCCACAAGTTATCAGTGACAACACGGCTCCAAAATTGCCAGCTTTCGTCGACGGGAAGGACCAGATTGACAGTTATCTGGCGAGATTCGAAAGGTTCGCTGAAAGCTCTAACTGGCAACCTCAAGACTGGGCAATTCGACTAAGTACACTTCTGACGGGGCAAGCTCTCGAAGTTTACACCAGACTGTCGAACGATGACGCCAAAAACTACGACGTCTTGAAAGAGGCCCTGTTGCAGTGCTACAACTTTACAGAGAAGGGCTACCGTAAACGCTTCCGTGAATGCCGGCCTAAGTCAGACGAGACGCCAAAGCAGTTTGTGGAGCGCCTGTCGTCATATCTACACAAGTGGGTGGAGTTATCAGGCGAAAGGAAGTCTTACGACAGTCTCCATGACCTGATCGTGAAGGAACAATTTCTCAATGCCTGTCACAAGGACCTAGCGACCCACTTAGAAGAACAAAAGCTGCAGACGCTTAAAGATGTGACTGAGGCTGCTGAAAGATATCTTATCGCTCATGGGAAAACCCTGGGGCCACCCAGCGCGACGAAACATTTTCAGAAGACTGCAAACCATGGGAACCAGATCCAAGGGAGCCAGACGAGCCAGAGACAGACGGACTCCACGCCTCCTCCCAGGGAAAAGCATTCAAGAGGCTGTTTCACCTGCAACGCTACAGACCACAGGGCGGCTAATTGTCCTCAAAACAAAAGTAGCGGACAGCGGAGCAGTACGGACAACGCAGCGGCGGGCAACCGGCAGAGGCGGTTTTCCAATCAACGGCAAACCAGTAGATCTGACCATCAGGTGTGCGGCGGGAGCGTCATTCTTCCGAGTGAGACCGAGCGCACAGCTACCCCTGCGGACGTGCAAGAGTGCATGACCGATGGCCAACTTCTTCTTGCCAACGGAAAATCCATCCCCGTCGTCGCCAGCGCAGCTGTGACCGTCCAGAACATGCCTGTTTCAAAGGGACGCGTCGGAAATCATGAAGTGACTGTCTTAAGAGACTGGCTGCAGTGGGGTCATCGTCAGAGAAGACTTAATCGCTAAAGAACAGTTCACTGGCGATTCAAAATGGACACTTATGGCCGACAGCAAATGTTTGAAAGCGCCAGTTGCGAAAATTCATGTCAACACCCCTTTCTACATAGGCGAAGTCGAAGCGGTTTGCCTGAAGAAGCCGCTGTATGATTTGATGATCGGGAATATCGACGGCGCGAGACGACCCGACAACCCCGATCCAGAGTGGAGTCCTGCCTCAACCCAACGCGTCGAAGTTGTGGAGGAGGATCCATTGCCATTTCCCGATGGAGACCTTACAGAGCTGCTACGGGACAATGTGGTTACTCCGGCTCAGCCCTGCCGACCAGAGATCGTCGGTGCTGTTACTACCAGGGCCCAGGCCAAGAGAGACAAGACGTCTACGCCACTGAAGGTCGCCGACAACTCTAAAGCTGCCATCGTGGACAGAGATAAGCTGATTCAGCTCCAGGAAGCTGATAGCACTTTAAACAAGTACAGGAACCGCCAAGATCACGTGACCAAACGCAGTGGCACGGTCTATTTTGAGGTGAAGGCCAAGATCCTGTACCGAATCTTCCAGCACCCGAGGGTCAACGGAGGGAAACCACTACGTCAAGTCTTGGTACCGTTACCTCTAAGGCGCCAAGTGATGGAAGTAGCTCATGACTCTATCATGGGAGGTCACCTAGGCATCAGAAAGACGTCAGACAGAATCCAGGCGGTGTTCTACTGGCCAGGGCTTCATGCGGACGTCAGCCGTTTCTGCCGATCATGTGACATTTGCCAGAAGACCATACCTCGAGGAAGGGTCCCGAAAGTGCCTATGCAGAGGATGCCTCTGATCGACCGACCTTTCAAGAGGGTGGCCTTAGACTTAATCGGCGACATAAGACCTCCGAGTGAAGAAGGTCATCGGTGGGTACTGACTTTAGTGGACTATGCGACTCGGTACCCAGAAGCAGTGCCACTGAAGAAGATTGACACTGAAACTGTAGCAGAGGCACTAGTGGACATGTTCAGTAGACTTGGAGTGCCTGAAGAAATTCTGACAGACCTCGGGACGCAGTTCGTCTCTGACTGCATGAAGGAGGTCAACAGACTGCTGAGCATCCGGCATTTGACTACGACACCCTACCATCCGATGTGCAACGGGCTGGTCGAGAAGTTCAATGCTACGCTGAAGTCCACCCTGAAGAAACTGTGCAGCGAGCAGCCCAGACAATGGCATCGCTATATCAACGCCTTACTTTTCGCCTACAGAGAAGTACCGCAGGAGTCCACCGGCTTTTCTCCGTTCGAGCTGCTGTACGGAAGAACCATCCGAGGGCCGATGCACATCCTAAAAGAACTGTGGACGAAAGAAGTAGACACCCCAGAGGTGAAGAACAGCTACCAGTACGTGTTTGAGCTACGGGAGAAGCTGGAGCAGACTCTCGAGATAGCCAGAGAAAACCTGAAGAAGTCCCAAGACTGTGGAAAGCACTACTACGATCGTAGGGCTGTGAACAGGAAGTTCAAACCTGGCAACAAAGTGCTGGTGCTGCTACCTACCGATCATAATAAGTTGCTGATGCAGTGGCAGTACGAAGTGGAGACCGTGGTGGGGATCAACGACTACAAGGTGAAGGTCGGCCAGCATTCCAAAATATACCACGCCAACCTCCTTAAGCTGTACGTGGAGAGGCCGCCAGAGACTGTACATGCAGCAACAGCAGCTGTGACCGACGACAGCTTTGACAGCGAAGAACTGTTGGAACTGGGAGACTTCCACAGCAAAGAAGACATCGATGATGTTAAGCTAGGACCGAGCTTGACGGAAGGTCAAACGTTGGAGCTCAAGGACCTTATGGGCGAGTTTCCCCCTAACTTCAATGATGTCCCAGGCTCTACGACTTTGGTCGAACATGAAGTCCACACCCAGACCTGGAAGGAGCATCTGCAGACCATGAGGGAGCTGTTCCACCGTCCCGCAGAAGCCAACCTGACCGTGAGACCCAGCGAATGCATTCTGGGAGCTGACAACGTCGACTGCGTCGGACATCCGATGGAAGAAGGAGACAACGGAGGACGCACTGATTCCGGGGAAGCCCACGTGATCATCGTCTTTGACCCTGGGCCGATGACGACCGCAACTGACGAGGGCGTCGATTCCTTGCGAACGAAAGAACATTGACTGTGTGGACGAACTAAGAATATTGGTAATGATAGACTTGAAAATGAAAAACGTTGACTGGGTAAATGATCTGTGAACATTGACAGTATCCAGAAAGACTTGCAGATGAGAAACTTTGACTCTGTGTGAATGAACTGTGAACATTGACATTATCCAGGCAGATTTGAAGATGAAAACCATTGACTCTGTGTGAATAAGCTGAGAACTTTGACAGTATTCAGACAGACTGAAATAAGTTTTAATTCTGAACTTTGTTTGTGCATTACGTTTCAACGTTGTTGAAAGAAATTGGGTAAATTTCTTCTTGAGTGGGAGGTTATGTTACGTTGAAACGCGAACGAAAGTATGTCGGAAGCGTGTACGATAGATCTAATCGTTTCGATTTGCAAAGTATTCAATAATGGAGTTTATTTACCTTTGATTTGAGTTTGCATTGTTGTTAGGAGAGGCTTTGTATAACGTTGATAATTTTCGTTGGTCGATATTGTCGGAGAATACTCTGGATTTCCTTGTTTACCATCGATCGAAGGTTCGGGACGATTGTCGAAGTAAGAGAAGGTTCGGGGTATGTGTGGAGAGATGAATGACGTAAGTCAGTGATGACGATCTTTAATTCTGATTGGTTAGTTGTAATGCGTCATTTCTAGAACAAACTGTCGTCATCTCGAAGGATAGAAAAAAATTATATATTCGATGCTTTGTGTGTTGTAAAAAGGAGAGTTGCTGTGAAAGTTGTTGAGTTGAGTTGAGAATTGTATGCAGTTGTTGGTGTGTGCTGAATAAAAAGTGGAAAACTTCATACGTCGACTTAGTGACATGTATGCTGCTTGAGCGGGTTGCGTGAATAGACGAATCTGAGCTACACTCATCAGTACTTCAGCATTGGGACTGAATCCACTACTGATAAAGAAAAACACCATCATCAAACCGAGTGTAACACATAGCTAAAGAACAAGCAGGATTCAGGGTTGGGCGAAGTAACAATGAGCAGATTGTCAACCTCAGAATAATCTGCGAGGAATATCTTTTAAAAAAAATTATTATTGAGGATTTTTTAATGCGCACTTATCTCGCCGTACTTGACCAGACTCTAGGCGCTGGCCGATACAGGATCTAACTCAAACCGCCCGAGACGCCCACCCGCAGCCTTTGGGCGCATGGTCTGAGGCCCGGATAACTGAGCACTATCCTGGCCAGCCAGGGATGGGGGAGAAGGACCAAGTGTATGCTGTTATGATGGAATGTATGCGACACACAGACTAGACCTCGGTTTATACTCTCATCCGAAGGAGTAGGAAACGGGAGTAAAGTGTCTTTCCCAGGGGCACAACACAATGGCCCTGAAGGGGCTCGAACCCTGGACCTTCAGATCCGCAAGCCAAAGCACTACCATTAGACCACCGTGCCTTTCTACAGCACCAACAACATCCATATCATTAGTTTGAAGACTTCAAGCCCATTTGAAAAGACTGGACCATCAGTCTACGTTCCAAGGTAAGGCTGCTCGTGCTCCCTTGTCATCTCAGTCTTCGTATACGCTTGCGAAACATAAACTCTCAAAGCAGATCTACAGCGAAGAATACAAAGCATGGAGATAAGGTGCTATAGAAGACTTATGGGCATTTCATATACTAACCCACCACATCACGACCGACAGACCATCACAAAAGCCATTGGACAACACGATGACACGCTCACAGTGGTGAAAAAAAGGAAACTCCGATGGTACGGCCACTTCACCAGAGCAGTAGACCTTGCAAAAACCATCCTGCAAGGCACGGTGCAAGGAGACTGAAGAAGAGGGAGACGGAAAAAGAGGTGAGACTGGACAACATTCGAGAATGGACTGGTTTGACACTGAGCGAAGCCATGAGGCTTGCTGAAGACTGAGAAAGATAGAGTATGCTTGATAAACGATCATCTGTGGTACCCCAGCGACTTACGCGTTACGGGATAGGATATATAGGATAGGATAGGATAGGATAGTAGTAGTAGTAGTAGTAGTAGTAGTAGTAGTAGTAGTAGTAGTAGTAGTAGTAGTAGTAGTAGTAGTAGTAGTAGTAGTAATCATTCATTCATTCATTCAGTCAGTCAAAACCAGAACTTTCTCAGTGCCGCTACCTTTATTTTGTAATGTGTATAATTACATGTGATGTAAGGTGAGATGCGAGTGCGTTAGATGTGAAGTGTGTTATATGTGCGCATGAGTTTGTACATTTTATAACTTACGTTGTTAAAGTGTGAATGTCTTGTATTTACTGGAGCAATGTTTAACGCCTGTCATCAGTCCTTGTAAGAGGTCATAAATATTAAATAGAATTGAATTGAATGTCAGTAGTGCGCAATATGGTTTTGAAAATATGTTTTAGTTAGCCATGCCGATAACCATGAGCAATATATGTTTCCTGTGTGGCAAATGGATTCCATTAAATCACTAAGATTTCTATTACATTCAAATTACTACACATTTGGGATATGGATAATAAATGTTAAGCATAGTGTTCTCGATCGCCAAAATCTTTTTTAAAATATTGTGCTAAGCAAGCGAATAGCGTAAAAGTAACATAAGAGATAAGAGATTTATTAGTTCACGTGTGTGTGTGGGTGTGTGTGAGTGTGTGTGTGCGTAGGTGTGTCTGTGTGTGTGTGTGTGTTCAGGGTGTACGTGTGTGTGTATATTCAGAGTGTGGTACGTGAGTTTTTGTGTAACCTAAGTGCGAGAAGAGGGCGTGAGTCTCTCCCCCCCCACTCTCTCTCTCCCTCTCTCTCTCTCTCTCTCTTTTTAATTGATCAAATTTCTATTTTCTCTTGCTCCTAATATTTAAGATGATTGTATACATTTTGTTCATTCCTATCTTGCGACAGTTTAATTTGTTCATATGTGAATTAGCTTGTGTATGTGTGTGGTGGTGGAGGGGGTGGGGAGAGTTGGAGTAGGAAAGGGGTATTGGAGGTGGGTGGGGTAAGGGAGAATATGTATTTTGGTACATTAATTTTCTTAGTATTTTTTTTTAAATTCTTATCATTGTTAAGGTTTGTGTTACTTTCAAATCAGTTTTATGTTAATTATTTTGTTTGTTCTGAATTTTTTATTTTACAATTTTATTAAGGACTAGCTGTAATACAGATCCATAGTACCTAATGCTATTATCATATTAAAGGTTTCGACTCCGACTTCTCTCTCTCTCTTGCTCTCTCTCTTTCTCGCACACACACACACTCAAACATACACACACACATAAACACACACACTATCACACATCATCATTATCATTATCATAATCATCATCATCATCATCATCATCATCATCATCATCATCATCCTCATCATCATCATAAACAAAAGCTTAAACATGTATTTGTTATGTGTGTAGGCGGTATGATCGCTGGAGTAGTGGTCGGAGGTGCTGTCCTCATCTTCGTCGTTGCCGTCATCATCTTCTCTATTATCAGGTCAGTATATTTAATCATGATGGTGGATACAGATGATCCACCACCGTAACTCCAAGGTAAAATCTTCGCCTTGCATACCGATAACCTAGGTTCCAAGATGAAAGTGGCCATTGACACCGTATACCTTAGCAGCGTGATTGCTCTGGTGGTTCAGTATTGATTTAGGTCTCTACAACCTTTATTGATGGGAAGTGTATTTCGGTCTACCATATGGATAATGGTGGGTCTTTGGATAAAGGTGAAACTTGCCGGAACGAAAACTACAACTGTCCGTCGAATGACTACTATCCAATCTTGAATCTTGAAATGGTGAGGGAGAAGTGCCACGAAAGTTTGTTAGATGACCTACATAGAGACTCTCGTACGGTATCGTCAACATTGACCACCTTAGGCGAGTCCCACTCATTAAAAGGTAGGCTACTGTTAAAGGGGTTTCCAGCAACCTGCCTGTCAAAGGCAAGAGCGGTGGTGGTAGGGATTCTCTTTCATTCTCTCAGAGCCATCTTTGTACTCTCTCTCTCTCTCTCTCTCTCTCTCTCTCTCTCTCTCTCTCTCTCTCGGATGAGAGTATAAGCCGAAATCTAGTCTGCGCACGCACGTCCGGTTGCATGAATGAACGTTAAGGACGACAAATAAACAATTAGACGATGGTCTAATTACGCATATGGGAAGGGAATAGACTTTAAATAAAATAAATCAATAAATCGATAAACCAATAAATCAATAAGTTAAAGACGAATCGCCATCTCACCGCCTTTATGAGATGACGGCGAAAACGACATTTTAAATATCCTGACGCTCTAGTTCTAATACCAACGAGTGCCAAATGCACGGAAAATAGCCTACAATATGTCACTAGAGTTTATTCCCTCTTGTCCTGTGAGGCGCAGCTCTGCTCTTTCGCTGAAGAGGCAACCTGCGTTTAATCCCGCATAGATCACAAATATTATCCAAAAAAACATTCCTAAAAACATCTATTTAAAAAAAATAACAACAACAACGGCGACGTCAACGACGGGTATGGAGCAAGTGTTTTGTACAAAACTATTGTGTTGCATCGCTTCAAGCTGTGCGCTGCCATGATTTGTCCTTCATAGTCCTACCTTGCACGCTGAGATTTTTGTTTTCAATTTAAAAAAACAAAACAGGTCTAGAATCCGAACAAAATGTCCTCAACATGTATGTGTTGGATTATTGTGTTGTTATTTTGTTTGATTTTGGTTTGTTTTTGTTTGTTGCACCACTTCCATGGTTTTTGAAAGTATTACCTATCTATCATCATTTTTCCCTTTTCTGTGTTGCGCACTGTGGATGTAGGCTACCTCTTACTGTCTGTATTGGGTTGCAGGCGCCGGAAGCAGGGAAGGAGGAGGACCCGGGAACGAATTAACACCTTACCGGTGGTGGGCCCTGATGGCAGGACGTTGTCGCCCAATGCCCTACCTGCCAGTGTCACCGGTTCTAGGGATGAGCTGGTCCCTTCAGGTCACGTCGACCAAAAATACACTGACCCTGCGCTATCACGCACTAGTGGTGTGTCTGGGCCTGACTCTGGAGACAGCTACACGGGCTATTATATCGAGCCACCTGACACAGTCGCTCCTTCTCCCCCCGTTTTCACTAATCCCTCTCCTTCTATATCCCACTCCCCTCGGCCTGGCGTACCTCCCTCTCATGCCCTTCTACCGCCTTCTTCTCTGCGCCTTCCCGTTCCTTCCGAGCCGCTTCCGGCACCCTCCGCTATTACCTCTCCAGACCATCGTGGGGAAGAGCCGCACTATATTGAGATGAATCCTTGCAAAACTTCGCCGCAGGTAGAAGATATATACACGTCGCCTGATAACCCCGCGCCACCTGCGCCCTGCGGCCCCAAGAACCATCCCTACATCAACGACCCTACAAGTGTCAGCGGTCAGCTGTCTTCAGAGTATCAGAACACGGGGCCCGATTCTAATTATGTTAACCTCACGCCGGACATGGTCAAAGACAGGTCAGATGGAACTGTGACGCCTCCCATGACGATGGCGTCCCCTGTTGATGTGCACAGTACACTGAAAGAGAGTGTTGAGCTGGGGGTTCGCCAGGGAGGTCAGAAAAAAGTGCCTCCTCAGAAAGCTAAAAAGCGTAACGGTGAGGGAGGAAAGGGCGCGATGAAGTCGAAGTCAGTTAAGGAGCACGGGTTTGGGCTTCGGCAACAAGACTCATCCCACAAACAAGAGCATCCCGCGTCCTTTCAAACATTAGCAACAGTCAACGACAGTTTCGTCGACAGCGATGAGGAGCCCGGAGAGAACTACGAGAACGTCCCTGAAGGCACGGGTCCTCGAGACTACGTCAACGCACCGCCCAAGAGAGAACAGAAGAAAACGAAAACGTTGGGATCTCCAGATTCAGGGGCGGGAGCTTCAATACCTGAAGCTATATCTTCACCATCAACAAGAACTATTGGGATGTCGCCCGTAAGCAATGGGCGGTCGCTACCTTTACAATCTCCTAAGCCGTCACAGAAGCCTAAAACACATGTTCCCAAGACGTTGGGCGCGGCATCCGTGTCGGACATGGACGAATTGAATCAAAAGCTGGCCAGAGTGAGAAAGAAAGCAGAAAGCCAGGATACATCATGATATTACTTATCTGTGTATCTCACTGATCATCGCTGCAAACTGACATTCATTAGAGTGCGTCATGATTTAAAGAAGCTTACCTCATGATTTGCATAGCGTGAGTGGCTGTATCAGTCAATTGAATGCTGGCCTGGCGCACATGAGGAAATCTGTTTGAAGAGGGGAGATTTACGGGAGATATTTTCGTACTTCATGTAAATACTCTTTGGTACGTTGTTTCAGCTCCCCTCCACACATGGACCACCTCAGATCCCTCCACTCATGCACCACACCTCAGCTTTCCTCCACACATGCACCACACCTCAGCTTTCCTCCACACATGCACCACACCTCAGCTCCCCTCCACACATGCACCACACCTCAGCTCCCCTCCACACATGGACCACCTCAGCTCCCTCCACACATGCACCACACCTCAGCTCCCCTCCACACATGCACCACACCTCAGCTCCCCTCCACACATGCACCACACCTCAGCTCCCCTCCACACATGGACCACACCTCAGCTCGCTCCACACATGGACCACACCTCAGCTCCCCTCCACACATGCACCACACCTCAGCTCCCCTCCACACATGCACCACACCTCAGCTCCCCTCCACAAATGCACCACACCTCAGCTCCCTCCACACATGCACCACACCTCAGCTCCCATCCACACATGGACCACACCTCAGCTCCCATCCACACATGGACCACCTCAGCTCCCTCCACACATGCACCACACCTCAGCTCTCCTCCACACATGCACCATCTCCACCACCCACCATCTCCCACTCGTACTCACATCCCTTTTCCTCTCCCCCGTGCCCTCTGAACGGCAGGCTAAAGGTTCCAGTCGTTCTGTGCAAAGTGCATGGGACAGGCGTACAGGTCGATACAGGGTGACTGAGTTGTACTGAGCGGTTGGACAGTGCGCGTCATGCAACAAGTTGATGTCTTAGTCTGCTTGAGTCGTCAGCGTCTTGAGTCGAGTAGCTCTTTGAGCTAGGTTGAGCGCTTTAGAACAGCAGTTAACATTACTACGGCTGCGTTCCATCGATAATTACAAAACAATGAACAATTCCGTCACGAAAGCTACAAAGTTAAAAGGGACTACCTTCTACACTGTTCAGCGTTACAGATCCTTTTCAAATTCACCCACTAGAGAGAAGACACAAACGAAAAAAAACATTCAAATATAACCTCTTTCAAAAGTGCGGTTTGGAGATAAATCGATACATTCACGGTGTTTATATGTCGCATCGAGGTTGATGGTAAAATTAGCACCACAAAGAATGGGCGCAGTTGTTTGTTTACATGCCTAGGAAAACAAACGAAAGCTTGGCGATCGGCGTGAGCGATGACTGCCTACTACATCATCTTTTAATGTGACGACAATGCACAGTCCTAGATAAGCTCAGTGTTAGGATAAATACATTATCTTTTGATATTTTCCAGGAGAAATACAATCAACTAAATTTGTCGTGGATATCAGCTTCACTCTACCCACGCACTTGTATATATTTACTGTATTATTAATGTACTAATATATTAGTATATGTAACTTCATTATGGCGAACAGCTCAAATAATCAGATAATCAAATCGTGCTTCATTCATTGGCATACTGATTGTGGGATCGACTCCAGAAGAAAACTCCATGTTGGTATTTGAATGATTTGAATATGTAACATGTTTTGAGTGGACAGTTGGTGAGTTAGTTGCATATGAATTTAGAATTCTCAGTGATTCTTTCAAATGGATACAAAAAATGTGGACAGGTTACGATAATCAAAACTAGTGTGCATTGTACATTTTTTGACTGATTGTTTTGTGTGTGATTGTGTAATTAATTGAATTATTGATTGGTTCTTCGCTAGATTGCTTGAGTACAGGATTGGTTTGAACTTTGTGTCAATCATTCATTCATCGGTTATATATCCACTGCTCATGATGAATGACCTAGGGAAAATATCAATTTCTACTTTGATATATAATTGTATTCATTAATGTGAAGGTGCTGGGTCCAAAGTGTATGACGTATTCAGTGTATATGATGTGCATGAAGTGTACAGTGTATATGATGTGTACGAAGTGCACAGTGTATATGATGTGTATATGATGTATATGAGTGAACAGTGTATATAACGTGTATGAAGTGTATAGTGTATATGATGTGTATATGATGTGCATGAAGTTAATAGTGTAAATGTTTATGAAGTATTCAGTGTATATGAGGTGTACAGTGTATATGATGTATATGATGTGTATGAAGTGTGTACGATGTGCATGAAATGTACAGTGTATATGTTGTGTATGAAGTGTACAGTGTACATGATGTATATGAAGTGTATAATGTATATGATGTCTATTGAGTGTACAGTGTATATGATGTGTATGACGTGTACAGTGTATATGATGGGTATGAAGTGTATATGTGTATTACGTTTACAGTGTATATGATGTATATGAAGTGTACAGTGTATATGATGTATATGAATTGTACAGTGTATATGATGTGTAAGAAGTGTATAGAGTATTTGATATGACGTTTAATATGTACGTTCACTGACTAGACATACAATAATACGTACAATCGTTTGCCTTCATGATTTGGTATGTCATAACGTGGAGAAGTAAGGATTAATCTGTAGGAAGTGTGGTGTGTACAGTGTGCAAGTCTAAATGTATAATGCGGTACCGTATATTAATGCTGCAATGTGAAATCATCATCATCATCATCATCATCATCATCATCATCATCATCATTACCATTACACCCATTGCACCAGGGTACCAGCGCACTCAAGATACACCTCTAATCTTCGCTGCGTAGCGTGAACAGGATATATCGTAATATCGCCAAGATAATAACTTGAGTCCGCTATGAGCGGACGAGGCTACCTGCGAAATCACGGAAAAAGCGCAATTTCACTGTAAATATATACAGAATGTTGCTCTACAACATTCCTCTCTTTCCGTCTCAAAAACCCAATTGCCTTGTTGGATTCTTAAATTGCATGAAACCAAGTGAGGACACTATCCGGCGTCAACAAACGGTTCAAAAACATTGTCAAACGGTTCGTAAAAGACAGTTGACCTAGAAACTAATACAGTTTGACCTAATTCGTCCCCTAGAGGAGACAAAACTTAATTTTTCTATTTTCATGAGTTCACTGCAGTCAAATTGCGCTTTTTCCGTGATTTCGCAAGTAGCCTCGTCCGCTCATAGCGGACTCAAGTTATTATCTTGGCGATATTACGATATATCCTGTTCACGCTACTCAGCGGTACTTTCAACTGTATCTTGAAAGCGCTGGTAGCCATGCGCATTACCTCTACCATTATCATCATCACTATCATCACCATTGTAGCAGGTGATTAAAAGTAAGAACGTAACACCGAGCGCATGCAGGGATAGTTTTTGTCCACAAAGGTGAACACGTGGTTACATTGGGTAGACTTGATTTTATTCGGAGTTCACACGAGATTTACGTAACCAATCAAGCAACTGATCACGCAGGCAAGCCCCTGAAAGCTGACAACAAGGCCTAACCAATAACTAGGCTAAGTAAGATAACATAGATAATGAACGAGATGAGGATCATCTGATGATACTTGAATTAACGACAAATACCGAATTTTACAATTATAAATCAAATAACCCAAACTTCAAATTTGTGAATTTCATACGTTTCTAAAGTGGAGAACAATTACAAAATAAACTCAAAACGTTAGGCAGAATCATACAGTTATTATTACAAATTCAAAATGGGCGCCATGATTAAGAAAAATTTGAATTAGTTTCCAAACTCGAGAGTCAATAGTAAAAAAAAAATCAAATTTTGAAAACAGTGAAATATTACTATTTATTATTATGATAATGAAAATTACATACATTTACAATGAGACTCTTCTCAAATCGATTCCAATTTAATCCATCCTTTTAATTTATAAAGTAATTATTAGTCTAACTATCTCCAAACGATAATATTCAACGGTAAAAAAAAACCAACAAAGCATTACATCAGCAATCAGGCGAGGCCTAATATCAATAATTCAGTACATACCGACAGTAGTGTGACTGAGGTCGTAATTAGTTCATCATGTAATACAACTATAGGAAAGACTAAAATAACTATACTAAACGTCTGGCTAAGAAATAAACTAGCAACAACAGAGGCGTTCTCTTTAGATGCAGCAAAAGGGATGATCAGAATATTCCTTAACGCGAACAATTTCTATTACAGTTCACTTCCGACATGCGTGGATAATTCAAAAGCGCAATATTTACAGATACATTATATGGAAACAACATTATGAACTGCTGTTACTGCTATAACGCTAATTGGATGTAATTACTTTTACTATTTGCTTGAGTTTAATCCTGGATTGGTCTGCGTTTTCAGCAGCTCCTGAGCTTAAAAAAAGCGTTTGCTGTATAGTAGGCTTAACAATTAAAGAATAAAAAAGGCCAAAACATCTCACTATGTTCCCAAAGCTAATTTGTGATTGGTTATAATCATAGTGGTGCTTATTGCAATGTGGTTTTCCGATATCGCATAGGCGTATATATTAGAGATATGATTGTATAGATTATGCATATTATGTATCCATTAGAGGTATAGCCAAGTTAGGCATGGATCGTTCATGCCTAGATTAAAGGATTGGAAGCTGGAATACAGAGCTTTGCCAGGAGTTATGATCCTATGAGCAATCGTGGAATCTCTGACTTCCTACGTTCTCTCTCTCTCTCTCTCTCTCTCTCTCTCTCTCTCTCTCTCTCTCTCTCTCTCTCTCTCTCTCTCTCTCTCTCTCTCTCTCTCTCTCTCTCTCTCTGCCTCTGTCTGTTTGTCTGTCTCTCTCTCTCTCTCTCTCTCTCTCTCTCTCTCTCTCTCTCTCTCTCTCTCTCTCTCTCTCTCTCTCTCTCTCTCTCTCTCTCTCTCTGTTTCCTGTTGGGGTGCGTTTTTTTTTTTTTTAAATTAAATGGTATCCCCACTTTGTGGAAATTTAGTGCTTTAAATGACACGTATTTTTGTCATTCTCATTAGTTCTTTCTCGTTCCTAATCTGTTCTATCAATCTACTATCTTCTTTGCTAGACCAGTCACCTATGTTTTTTTCTTCAAAACTCTCCCAAAGCTCCTCATTTGTGTATGGGGGCTGTTGTGTCAGCTTGGGAATATTGGACGGTTTCTGCCAAATGGTCACTGGGGCTTCCTATGATATTATTATTTAGAAATGTAGGCATTTTATATGTATGTCTTTAATATTTTATAATGATGTTTATATTCTGTTTTTTTAGGGGGGGGGGGGGGGGTCCGGTAAATTATAGTACAGTCTTAGCGTCCCCTGCATGGGATGCCATTATTGTAGGCCTACAGAGACCGGCTGGTGGAGTGCCTTCAGTGTTACCATTAGGGTTGCTTCAGCAGATCTTATTAACGGATCAGGGGTCAGTCCTCTTTCAACCAAGTTGTGGTCTGGATTCGGCTCTTTGCAATCCGCTGGACCCTATAAACAATGACTAACTAACTAACTCTTTCTTTGTGTTTACTAATGTATTTTGCTCATGAACGTGTTAATTACATTACATTACATGATTATTGCTTTAGGTCCAGCGGACTCTTCCGAGCCAAATCAGGACCAGCGCGTTAGTTAAAAGAGTCTAATAATAATAAATACATAAAGAAAGAAAGTTTTTTTTTAAGAAATAAAGAACGGAATAAATAAGCTATGATTAAACACATAAACAACATTAAGAACAAGATGTGTCTAAAAGGCGATTACTGACTGACTATAATGTTTTCTTCTTCTTTTTCTTCTTTTTAATTTTCTTGTTCTTCAATCTTCTTCTTTTTCTTCTTCTTCTTGAGGGCCCATGATAAAATTAATGTGTTGGTCATCCTTGCTCCAACAGGTAGTGTAGGGCGTTCGCAGCTAATCTGTAAATTATGTTTGAAAAAACAAACTTGTAGATTTTGCAGTCTGGCCACGGGTTGCCATTCTAGATCTTCATAGTTTTTGAGTTGAGTTCATTTAGTTAATCGCTCAAGAGCTGCTCAAGGCGCTGGCCGAGACAGGATCTCACCCAAGGCGCCCGAGACGCCCCCTTGCAGCATTCGGGCGCATAGTCTGACTCACAGACAACTGAGCATTGTCCTGGGCGACCGGGTGTGTGTGGAAGGAGGTAATGAGGGGGATTGGCGGGTAGAATGGGAGTGGGGGGGTGCGACCGGGTGGTTGGTGTATATATGAAGACGGCACTCACCCGTCTAAGACATGCACAGCGTCAGGATCTGTAACATCCGTGCGTTGGAATGCAAGTTCTATGATGGCCAAGTTCAAACCTAGACAATCACTGGTACCATTCAAAATGTTGTGTAAACACATGCAACCTTTTGTCCTTTTGTAGTGGGACATTAAGATTGTCTCAGAGTGATAACAATTGTCATAATGATTATGTCGCTAAACTAAGCAATCTGAGAAAGGAACGATTTATCTCAACATGTTTGTTTGTTTGTTATGACCGGTTGTTAGTAGAAGTGATGGTTTGTTGGCTTGAGTTAGGATTATTTTCTTGATATGGTATGAGTTGTAGTGTGTTGGTTGAAATTTCAGTTTGTTGGTATTTGCATGCTGGTAGCTACACTTTGCTGTTTGATGGCATGAATATTTGCATGTTGATATGAGTTGTAACTTATTGGTTTCAATTGTAGTGTGTTGGTGAAAGTGATCATTTTCTTGCTGGTTTGACATCGACAAAAATGTTTTTTTCCATAAACATTGGAAAAGTTATGTTGTTTTTTTTACATGTATCTATCTCTCTGTATGTCTCCTGGTTAGTTTGCATACAATACACACACACACACACACACACAAACACACCACTCAACTCTGCTTAGAGTATATAATGGTATCTAACATAATTGCAACTGTTTATGATTTCCATTAAGTTTTATATTAATGACTATGTATACGATGATTGCAATGTGTTTATTATGTGAACGAATGGTGGTATTATGATAGTAATATTGTTGATATGATTTAAATTTTTAGGTCGAATGTATCTTGCTATGCCTCAGTCAAGACAGTAATTTAATCAATAGATTTTATATTGTAGTACTTGATTAATTAATTATATCCTTATTGCATGAATGCAGTGTTGTGCATATTGTGTGTTATATAATTATTAAATGTGCGCGCAATGAGCATTAGTTGTTACATAAAAACATGTTAATTGTACACGTCGCAATAAATATCATGTTATATTATATGGACATTTATTCTACTGGGCCTTAGGTCATGTAATTATCATTCTTCGTGCATATTTTATCATGGTCATTTTACATGTCTTATTTTGACCGTATAACTATTTTCTGCAACTAATGTTCTCTTGATGTTTTGATACCCTCTAAATGGTAAAACTGGCTGTAATATGTTTCTAATATCTCTGTGATGACGACTTGTGATCTAAAAAAAAACAACAAACAACAACACCAAGATAAACCTTTCAATAACCATTGATGTGTTCTTGTTTTCATTTTTGTTTTTATTCTTTCCGTCATTTTGTATTTTATCTATACATAACAGACGCGTTTCTTTCGGAAATGGTTGAGCCTAAACCCAATGTGCCTTAGAAAAGAACAAAAAGTCTTGGATAGAAGGACAAAGTACTGCTCTGATCTTTAAACCACACACCAAACGGAGACGCATTATTTCCCAGAACAGAGAAGAGGAAGAAATCCTCCCAATTCTCCGAGAAGAAGTTGAGGCAGCAGTGCAATCATTGAAGAAAGCGAAGTCAGCGGGAGTGGACAAGATACCCGCAGAATTGCTTCAAGCGGGAGGAGAAGCGATGACTGACGCCCTCACCATTATCTGTAACAAGATCTGGCAGAGTGGGGAGTGGCCTACACCATGGACCCAGTCGCTTGTCACCACTCTTCCCAAAAAGAGTAACCATAAGCCTCCTCAGCCATCCCAGCAAGGTCCTCCTGAAAATAATACTTAACAGGTTGAAACCCCAAGCTGAACAAATCATAGCTGAAGAACAAGCAGTACCACTGGGAAGATTTTCAACCTCATAATAATCTGCGAGAAATACCCACAGCACCAACAACATCTATATCATGTGTTTGTAAGAAAGCGTTTGATCGAGTCTTGCATGCAGCTCTATTGGCAACCATGAGGGTATACAACGCTAGCCCTAAAATAATTGAAGCCTACCATTGCAGTCCTCCACAACAGCGCCTTCGGGAACTGGTTCAGAACAATAATCGGTGTGCGTCAAAGATGCCTACTCTCTACAACACTATTTCAACATCTTCATAAAGCGCATCATGTCAGATGCCATTGCAGATCAATAAGGCACAGCCAACTTATGGGGTAGAGCAATCTCCAACCTCCGTTTTGCGGACAAGATTGATGGATTGGCTGGAGAGGAACAAAAACTTGAACAACTGGTGCATAGGCTTGACACCACCTCCAGAGCCTTTAGAATTGAAATAAGTGCAAAGAAGACCAAAATGATGGCCATCAACACCAATGGCATCAACACGGACATCAAAGTCCAAGGCCAAACCCTCAACACAGTGCATAGCTTAAATTTAGGAGCCATTGTATCAGACAATGGGTTCCGACAGGAAGTCTCTCCAGGATCACACAAACAACTGCGGCCCTGACAAGGTTGAAGCCGATTTGGAAAGACAGGACCATCAGTCTACATTCCAAGGTAAGGCTGCCGCGCTCCCTTCCTTTGTCATCTCCATCTTCCTATATGCTTGCGAAACATGGAGTCTCCTAGAAGATCTACAACGAATAATACAAACCATGGAGATGAGATGCTACAGAAGACTTCTGGGCATTTCCTTAACCCAGCATTATCACCAACAACGAAGTCGGAGAGACCACCACACAAGCCATTGGACAACACGATGACATGCTCACAGTGGTGAAGAAACGGAAACTCCGATGGTGTTGACCACGTCACCAGAGCATCAGGCTTTGCAAAGACAATCCTGTAAGGCGGTGCAAGGAGACAGAAGAGGGAGACAGAAAAAGAGATGGGAGGACAACATTGGAGGGTTGCTGAGGACAGAGAAAGATGGAGTACGTTGGTTAAACTATCATCTGTGGTGTCCCAACGACCTCCCAGTTACGGGATAGGATAGGATAGGATATGACACCCAATTCTTCTTCTTCTTCTTCTTCTTCTTCTGCTCCTCCTCCTCCTCCTCCCCAATTCAAGAGAAGCAACAAGTACATGCAAGGCAACCTTAAAAGTGGCTTATTTCCCTTTGATCTCTGTTTCACAGACAGCGCTGCGAAGTGTCCGAAAAAAGAAAAAAAATATTAAAAATAAATAAATACAATAAGAAATAAATCATAAATAATTAAAATAAAATATAAATACGTAAATGTGGATAAATAAATTAATACATTAATTAGTTAATTAAAGTATAATAAAAGAAAGAAAAACTAAGATTAAAATAAGAATTATACATACATACGCACTCGACCTTTCTTTTTCTTCTTCTTCTTCTTCTTCTTCTTCTACTTCTTCTTCTTCTCCTTCTCCGTGTACATGTTCTACTTCTTCTGCTGCTCTTCTTCTCTCCGTCAGCCCCTACGTACCTCCATCACCATCGAAATTTCCCTGGCGCCCCAGTAAATGATGTGTTTGCCAAGGGACAAAGGTAAAGTATGTGTTTTGTTTCCCGCGGAAGCTGGCAAGCACACACATTCCACCGGGAAAGACACACGGGGCTTTTAGCTAGCGCCCCACTTCTTTTTCTCAACACCCCCTCCCCCCCACCCCACTCTTGTCTAAATGCATGGGAGTGTTTTTTTTTTAGTAGACTAAATGGGAGTGCTCTTGCAGTGCATGGGACTGTTTTAAGTACATGAAAGTGCTCTATCCGGGAAGGGCTGTTTTCTAGACAAATACGAAGGGTTGGGGTTAGGACAAGGAGACGAATTAGGTCAACGTTTTTGACGAAGAGAACCGTTTTGTTCTTTTTAAACCTAATTCTTACATTTTTAGATGAATTTTGCGCCCTTTCCGTTAAAGAAAAACGCTTTCTGATGACTACATTTCGTCCAAAACACCAATTTGCCATAAATAAAGCCTTGTGTGTGTGTGCGCGTGTGTGTGTGTGTGTGTGTGTGTGTGTGTGTAGTCATATTCGTCCAATTGATTTACAAACTATGAGTTCTACTGATAACTTAAGTTTTGATGTAAGCGTTAGGTTAGCAAAAGCTCTTATTGATTCTCCAGTTGCTAGGTTTATTTGATTAGGGTGTGTGTGTGGGTGTGGGTGTGGGTGTGTGTGTCAGTGTGTGTGTTGTGTGGGCATGTAGAAACGACGTTACTCTGGCACACACATGAAACCCTACATGGTTTCTTTTGACTTTTTTTGACGGCCCCGTTATTTTGACGTCAAAATAGTGCTCCGTAGAGTTACAGCTGTTTTAGGGTTAGGTTAAGGGTTAGGGTTAGGGTTAGGGTTGGCTGCAAAAAATTGAAAATGTCAAAATAATGTCAAAGAAATGGAAAGTGTGTAAAAATAATGTATGTAGAGTTTCACAACAGTCATCACAACGTCGTTTCTACAAAAAATGTGTGTGTGTGTGGAATTGGGTGGGGTGTGAGCGTCAGTGCGTGCGCGTGTCTTATCATTTCGATGAAGAGGATGTTAATAAAACAAACCCCAAAAACCACCTATATTCAACACTTATAAAATTAATTATATATTTAGAAATTCTTACATTTTATATATGCAAACCACTACTTTATATAACTATATTGGAAAACATTGTATAACAATACACTACATTCTATACTATACAAAAAATAGTACGTGATCACTGGCCGTGTTTAAATCATATAAACAGAAAAAAGATTATGTTTACACACTTTATTTTATAAGTCAAGAATTCATTTTATGTCTACACACGTTATTTATATACTTTTTAGAAAGTTATTTTACAGTCGGTGCCTTAAATTATAAAATATATACTTTCGAATTGTATAACTGCTTCTCTCCCTTTGCTGCTGACTATTTTGGGGGTACGTTCAGCAGACGCTTAAGTTACGTAGCGCCACGTCACAGTATAGGTGGTTTTTTGTGTATAATATTTACAAACGGCATGATGATCGCCTACTATTTTTCTTGTATATCGTAAAATGTGGTTTGATGCTATATCACTGTTTTTATAGCTGTAAAGAAAATGTTGTTGCTATATAATGTATTTTCTGAATACAGTGAGTCCTCGGGTTACGCCGGTCTCGACTTACGTTGTTTCGCGGTTACGACACTCCTCCCCATTAAAAATATAATAAATACGCGTCGTTCCGTCTTCCGAGGTTTAGCGTCGTAAGCGACGGAAACAAACGGGAGCTAGTTTTAGCGAGCGGCGGAAGAATACGCTTTGTTGTGATTATACGGTGGGGAAGACGGCGTCGCTTCCTACGCTGGCGTCGCTTTATACGCTCAGCCACTGTACATACGCCATTTTGGTTGTTTACGCCGTCTATCTCTCTCACGTGTTTTATCGTTTTTTTGTCCTTGGTTATGGCTCTGAAACGTAAGTCAGACTCTTCTGATGGTAGTGCATCAAAGAAAAGTGTTCCGACTTACGATGAAATCAGGTTACGACGCGTCCAAAGAACGGATCAACGTCGTAACTCGAGGACTCCCTGTATATAATTAACTGCATAAGTGTAGAAATATTTAATAAATATATCATTATACAATGTATGTTTTATAGATACAATGACAATAATAATTTAGTTTACAAATGGCGCCCATTTATAGCGGAGAGCAAAGGGGACTTTAGCTTCTGTAATGTTAGTGTTGGCTTGTGTTAATTAGGTCGCCGACCAACCAACCAACCAACCCTCCGACATACTCCCCGCCACAAACGCAATGGATTTTCTGTCGTGCACAAAAGCAAAATAGAACCTCAAACAGAATTTTTGATTGACAGTTGTGATTTATTTAAATGATTTGGTGTCTTAGTTAGTTAATCATTGTTTATAGGGTCCAGCGGACTGCAAAGAGCCGAATCAGGACCACTTTGGTGTCTTACAGATTGCTAACATCTATATTGGGGCAAGAAGAGTCCAAGAGGTGTCATCAAACAATTTGGTCCGGCTGCGATTCGTACAGATATTTCTGAAACAGAAACACAGTGCATCATTATAAATTATAATTATTAGTTAAATTAGTTGCTCGATTCCAGCAAAACATACACATCAGCAGCAACAGCATCTCCATCATCAGCATCAGTACAATCACCATCATCGTCATCATCATCCACCTCCTCCTCCTCCTCCTCCTCATCATCATCATCATCATCATCATCATCATCATCATCATCATCATCATCATCATCATCATCATCATCATCATCATCACGTGCAACAAACGGCCATCTTACATATACAGGTAACTCCAGCGTCCTCGCCATGAGAACAGTCGTGGACTCCGTAACCTCCGTTGTGGCAGTCAAGAATGTGAAGCTCATTCCCAGTACAACCAACGTCATCCAGAAGAATAGCGCCAGAACCCTGACCAAAACTGGCGTTGGTCCACGCCACGGCGTTCTCGCTGGAATTCACATCGCAAATTATTTCTTTGGTCATTCTTATTTAGCGCTTTTCCAGCTCAAGAGCTGCTCAAGGCGCTGGCCCAGACAGGATCTAACTCAAGGCGCTGGCCGATACAGGATCTAACTCAAGGCGCTGGCCGATACAGGATCTAACTCAAGGCGCTGGCCCAGACAGGATCTAACTCAAAGCGCTGGCCCAGACAGGATCTAACTCAAGGCGCTCGAGGCGCCCACTTGCTGCCTTAGACGCGTCGTTTGACGCTCAGACCACTGAGCACAATCCGGGACCTTTTACATGCTGGGTGTATGTAACTGGCACTAACTCATCAAGGACATGAGCGTCAGGATCTGTACAGTCCGTGCGATGGAATGCGTGCGTGCACAGACTAGGCCTCGGTTTATACTCTCATCTGAAGGAGTATGGGGCGAGACTGCAGGCCAAGATATACACTTTGTTTTAAGTTTTGGTATTTTGGTGATCCCCTGATCGCCTTCTTACTCCCGTTGGGGTGCCGGGGGTTTCAGTATAAATAATATCCCCACTTTCTGGAAATTTAGTGCTTTAAATTCCCACTGTCGCTGTCTTTCTCATTTGCTCTTTCTCATTCCTGCTCTGTTCTATTAATCTGCTATACCATCTTCTTCTTCGCTTGATTAGTCACCTACCTTTTTTCTTGAAAACTCTTCCGGGACAAGACTCCTTGTTTGTGTATGAGGTCTGTTGGATCAGCTTGGGAATATTGGACGCTTTCTGCCAGGTGGTCACTAGGGCTTCCTATGATGTTATTATTTAGCAATGTAGGCATTTTATATGTATGTGTTTTGTTGATAATTATAATGATGTTTGTATTCTATTTTGTTTTTGTAACCGGGGGTTCAATAAATTAGAGTACAGCCTCAGCGTCCCCTGCGTGGGATGTCTTTATTGTACAGTGACTGGCTGGTGGAGAACTTTCAGTTTTACCACTAGGGTTGTTTCAGCAGATCTTTTATGCGGATCAGGGGTTGTCCGGTCCTGATTTGGCTCGGAAGAGTCCGCTGGACCTAAAGCAACAATGATGTAATGTAATGTTATCGCCTTCTTGGCCCTGATTTGGCTCGGAAGAGTCCGCTGGACCTAAAGCAATAATCATGTAATGTAATGTAATGATCGCCTTCTTCGGCAAAATGACGTAAGTGACTCGGGAAAAAAAAATTAACAGTAGGATCGTAAGAAGTGGCGACATACCATTGAATTAGGGACTGGTAGAAAATAACAATCTCGGCGATGCCGTAGTAAACAACACATAGCCTTACAAGTTAAAGCATAAAGTGTTTTTTAAGCCAATCATCCTTTACGTATTTTTTGGCCTGTATCTACCGGTCAGTTGCATCAAAGATTTATATCAAAGATCCAATGTATAGATTTTGATCAAACTCCCTATTAACATTATTTACTTGGTCGCCTGAAACCATCTTAAGGACTCTGTAGTAAACCCAGTGTGTATTGAAAGCTTCAAGTCAGCGCTGGCAGCTTACAGATGTCGATGGCCTTGTCTTTCACGCTACGCATCCCCATCTCCTCCCCGCCTTTGTAATCGTGAACAATATAGCCACTGGCTAACGTCCAACATTTTATTATAAAGAAAATACAGACAACTGACATACTATGGATATCCCAACATCCTGCAAACGACCTTAGCGTCGTTGTTGTCCCAATTATCATCGCAGATTGTGCCGAAGGTCGATCCGATCTGAATCTGTACTCGGCCACGAGATCCACCCGAGAGGGATAGGTTACCTGGACAAATACAAAAGTCAATTCGTCGCCAATAACACATGATAACGATTTATAGTCTGGTATGCAATGTATTTTCCTGGGCCGTTTGTTGGGAAGCTGTTTTGTTTTGTTTGTTTGATAGATTTCTAGGAGGTCATCAAAGAGTCACGATACCGATCGTAAAACAAGACTGGTGCAAAGAAGACATAATTCAACAAAACTAGAATCTTTTCTTGGTATTTTTAGTGATGCTCAATTGATGTACAATGGTGTCCACGTCAATGGATTCTACAAACTCTGGTTTTAACTGATTCGGGTCTTTGGAGTCCTCTGGACCCTATAAACAATGACTAACTAACTAACTGAGATCGCGGTCAAAGTCCTTATTGAAACAAAAGAGCAGTCAAAGTCCTTATTGAAACAAAAGAGCAGAAATAGAGTTTCAGGTTTCAGACTATTTTAAAAAAAGACACTCACACAACGGTACGAGCGCTACAGTTGATGGCCAGCCAGCCCCCCTCCATCCCTCTCTCTTCCTCACCCCCTTATTCTCAAGCACTCTAAAGCCCCACAAACCCCCGAAGGGCGAGAACCCGTACTTTCGTTTGGCAATTCTCTGACAGCGAAAAGCACAGCAGGCAAGTAACGGCGCCAGAGTTGTGGTTATGCATGGTATGGAACGTGTTTATGCCTTTAAAAGGCAACAGTTCCAGAACTTCCTTCATTAGGTCAGAAGTAAATTGTGAACCTCGATCGGACTGCGGGCAACCGATCGGAGCAAACACTTTGAACAATTCCTCTGCAATCGACACAGCGTCGATATTTTGCATGGGAACAGCTTCTGAATACCGTGTTGCAATATCCATGATGGTTAAAATATATTTGTGCTTTCCCTCTGATGGCGGAGACAAAGGTCCGACCAAGCCTATTGCGATCCGCTTGAACGGTTCATCGATACGCGGCATGAATTCCAGCAGGAACGTTCGGCACACCACCTTTTTTGGCACCGTCCTTTGACATATATCACATGAACGACAGAAGTCACGGACATCCGCACTCACACGCGGACAGTAAAAGTGCGAGAGTACCCGTTGCAGAGTACGCCGTATACCGCCATGACCAGCCATCCAACCATCGTGTGCAGCGACGAGCACAAGATTCCTCAATCGCTACGGTATCACAATCTGTTCTGTCGTCTGCTGTTTCTTGGTAAACTGACGGTACTAGACACCATCGTGAATGACCAACACGACAGTGGCATTTCCGGACTAACCATGATCTGAGTTCTGTGCTTTCTCAAACATTGGTTTCAGAGAAATGTCATCCTTCTGCATGCGAATCAGATCATCGCGACCTACGCCAAGATCCGGTACATCTGCATCCCGTTTATCTTGACAGCGAGTGGTAACCATAGCAACCGACTCAAATTCAGGTGTAGATTTCCAACTTTGGCAAGCATCATCAGACACGCCTAACATGTTTCCTACAATCAGACCAGCTGAAGGCTATACCCCACTAACATTGCCTACAATCAAATCCACCACAGAGCCATCAATCACACAACAACGCTAAGAACATGTGTAGAATGGTGTTTCAACATCAACGACAGCAACTGGGGACCTTTTTACCTTGCCACCGAAAGAAAATAATGACTTTGAATCTCATCAATGTACTGATCATCACGAACCAAATTCTTACGCGCACCAGCTGTAGTTGCGCTTGAGTCTCGCGGTACCCGAATTTTCTTACCATGGTTATTGCTTTAGGTCCAGCGGACTCTACCGAGCCAAATCAGGACCATTCCATTGACTAAAACCAATGCATAAAGGTAAAGCAGAATGGTGAGTGGGGGCAGAGCACAGAACATGACATTCGTTTTCAGTTCTAGAACAGCCTGTAGACACGGCTACATTTCCTGGCTCTAATGGTGAAGGACACTGTTTAGCGTAGTGATTTTTTTCCTTCGCAGTTGCGACATGTAATGTTCTGATGTGAAACTTTGTCCCTGCTGTCTGCTTGTGCTGTATGTGTGTTTGATTGTGATGTATAGCTGTTCCTTCGGCCAGCACCACCATTTCCGTTACCGCCAAATCGGTAAGAACCCCGAGACCATTTCAGATTCTGACCAACCCATGCACTGTCATTCGCGGACTGATTCTGCGAAATGTGTCCATTTGTAGGGTATCTTGAATTTGCAGCCCAATTGTGTTGGATCGAACCCCGATTTGAAAATCGATTAGGGCCGCCAGTAACGCCAGTAGCAAAGAACACAGTGACCTCATTTCCACGTGCTAGGGACTTTGTAGGATGAGCCAAACGATAACTTTCTGATTGATCAAGCACGTCTTTAGAACTCTTCAACTTACGTTCATGCAAAACACGGCCACATCCTTAGACACACGTTATTTTATTGCTATGTGATATATGCATAATGTTATGTTCTATTAGTGTTGTCTGTATCATTGTCCTTGTACGTGGAATCCGGTCCTGATTTGGCTCGAAAGAGTCCGCTGGACCTAAAGCACTAATCATGTAATGTAATGTAATGTACGTGAAATCGTCACGCCGCACACCACATTGCCTTGTGATTTATGAGGACAATAAAATCTTGAATCTTGAATCATGTATAGCGGTGGTATAAAATTGTACTAGTATGCTTTCTTGCTGTGCTTGCGAATAATAGACTTCACCTCTCCTGGCGGTTGGCCTTCGTCTGTATGCACCGCGATACCTGTGCTAGCATATTTGGCAGCTATTGTAGGAAGTTTTCAAAATTACAAAATACGTCATATAATTCCCTTGTTTTACGACTTACAGCATGTGACACCTGCGTCTTTGCCATGGCCGCAGGTGGCGTGCTCGAAATCAAGAAAAGAACAGTCGGCCAGAGTCCCTTCCGTCCCCAGACAATTGACGTCGTCCATCAGGATGTCCCCTGATCCAGAGCCAAATTTCGCCCCGTGCCAAGCCTTTGCGAACGTGCTGCAATTGCAAATGTATTGTTTTGTTATTGGTATAGCCATGGCAATTGTGATGGAACGCGTTTGATAAATCTCCGAGATCAAAAGTGTGCCGACATTGAATGGCATATTAATAAGACAAATAAATACTCCTGTTCTCAGAGGTAGACAAATAGTGTGGCATACTGGCTTTCCATTCCGTGTGCTTCTTTATGAGTGTAACCGCCAAAAAAGACCTGTATTTTAGTCAGATTTTTAATTTGTAAATAGATGTTATTGCTCTTCTGTTTTTATTTCTTGAATAAAATTTATCGGTTAGTTAGTTTATCGATTAGGCATTTTGCAACCTGCTTGCTGTTGCTAAAATGGTGACATGCGACCATGCGTTTTTTATTATTTGTCCAAAAGGCTTCGGATATTTATTATTAGTTCTCCTGTCAGTGCTTATACTTGCGTCTCATAGGTCAAGAGAAGATTCACTGCTCACTGTTGATGGAGAAAGCACGTGTCACACCTTTGAAACCTATCACCATTCCAAGGCTGGAACTGACCGCTGCTCTCACCTCTGTCAAGGTTAGGAAGAGGAAGTTGGAATTAGACCAGATTACTGAAGTGTTTTGGACAGACAGTAAAATCCCCTTGGGTTACATCTCAAACAACACTCGACGATTTTATATCTTTGTTGCAAACAGGGTACAGCAAATCCGAGAATGTACTGATCCATCTCAGTGGAGATATGTCCGCACCGATGAGAATCCAGCATATAATGCCTCAAGAGGCATTTCAGCACAGGATCTTGTATTCAGATCCAGGTGGATGAAGGGTCCTGCATTCCTTTGGGAAAAAGAGCTGTCTGAAACTACACTGAAGGATGAATTCTTACAATTAAAATGTGACGATCCTGAGGTGAAAAAGATCAGAGTTCATGTCACTCATTCAAATACACCAACTTCGTCATCACTTCTAGAGCGCCTTGAACGTCTGTCGGACTGGTACAAAGCAAAACGAGCGGTAGCAGTTTGTCTCCGTTTGAAATCAAGATTGAAAACCAAATCTGTTTCATTGAGATCAACAAAAGCCACTCCTTCTTATGAACCGTGTGTGGTTCTAGAGTTGTTTCAAGCAGAAACACTTATCATTAAGTTGGTACAGGAAGCCGTCTTCAGCGAGGAGATCAGTATTTTAAAATCATCATCATGTAAGGTTGAAGTAGGATCATTTCCGACCCGTAAACACGTGTGCATAAAGCAAGCACGGTGTACCGCCTTTATTCTTTCCTCGACTCAGCTGGTGTCTTGAGAGTTGGTGGTCGACTGCGCCAGTCAAGAGATCCAGTTGAATTAAAGCACCCTGTTATTCTCCCAAAGAAGCACCACGTTACTAGCTCATTATCCGTCACTTTCATGAAGCTGAACAACATAAGGATGACATGTAACGCTATTAGAGCCAGCGGATTCTGGATCGATGGAGCAAGATCAGCAGTAGCACAGGTGATCTTCAAGTGTGTCAAATGCAGTCAAATTCGATCAACAGTACAAGAACAGAAAATGGCCGACTTGCCTCCTGAAAGAAGTGAGCCGGCACCACCGTTCACCAATTGTGCAGCAGATTACTTTGGTCCTTGGATCGTCAAGGAAGGACGAAAACTCGTCAAGAGATACGGTGTCCTTTTCACCTACTTGGCATCTCGAGCTGTTCACATTGAAACGGCAACTTTTTTTGACCACAGACTCCTTCATAAATGCTTTGTGTCGTTTCTGGAACCACCATTCGTCAACTTCGTTGTGATCAGGGCACTAACTTCGTTGGAGCAACGCGAGAATTGAAAGAAGCTTTGACGGAACTCGGCCATAGGGACATCAAACAGTTTCTTCTGACACACAACTGAGTTCAAAATGAATGTTCCTGGAGCTAGCCACATGGGTGGCGTCTTGGAGAGACAAATCCGAACAGTCAGGAATGTTCTTGCACCGATGCTGGAACAGAATGGTGAACAGCTTGATGATGAGATGTTGAGAACTCTCATGTGTGAAGACGCGTCTATAATGATTAGTCGTCCCTTGACTACGGACAATCTTAGCGACACCCAGTATCCAGAACCATTGACACCAAATCATCTGTTGACCATGAAGTCCTGTGTCTTGCTCCCTCCACCAGGGGATTTTGTGCGTGAAGATGTCTACCTTTAAAAACGTTGGCGTCGCATTTAATATTTGGCCAATGAGTTCTGGACAAGATGGAAAAAGGAGTATCTTCAGGATCTGCAGTGTCGTCAGAAGTGGATGCAGACACATCGTGATGTTCAGTGTGGTGATGTTGTTCTGATCAAAGACACCAGTTTGCCCAGGAATCAGTGGCAACTTGCACGTGTTGACTCTGTATTCAAAGACGTGGATGGACACGTTCGCACAGTGAAACTTGCGGTTGCTGACTCTACACTAGACAGCAAGAACAAACGTTTACATCCAGTTATGGATCTGGAGCGTCCCATACAGAAATTGATTCTCCTGCAAGAGAATGAGTGATTCTCAACATACGGAAATCTTCAGTCAGTTGTATGAGACTCTGAACTGTCAGTATTCAAATGTTAATTTCTAAGAAAATAATTGAAACGTGCTTGTATCATTTTTTATTTAAAACTTAGATATACTGATTAATAGATGTTAAATCAGAATTTCTAATTTAGGGAGGTATGTAACGGCCCATAAAGGCCTGTATTTTAGTCAGATTTTTTATTTGCAAATAGATGTTATTGCTTTTCTGTTTTTATATATTGAATAAAACTTTTCGATTAGTTAGTTTATCGATTAGGCATTTTTCAACCTGCTTGCTGTTGCCAAAATGGTGTCATGCGAGCATGAGTTTTTTTATTATGTGTCCAAAAGGCTTCGGATGTTTATTTTCAGTTCTCCTGGCTCTTCTTCAGCCTCAGACTGGGCCAAGGTGGTCAGTATGACTTATTTAGCAATTATCTAAAATCGTATTACGTAAAGTTTTGTTTGTTATGAATTTACAGAGATAATGGTGTGCATGTTTGCGACACAGATCTATTTCGTTGTTCGCTTGATAGTTTTATTTTCGAAGGAAAGAAAAAAAGAAAATACCTGGTAAAGAGTTACATACTTACAATTTATTCTGTTGATTTATTGTATTTGCATTGCTACATTATTTGTTATTGTGTTTTCTTTCAGTTTCACGGATTACAAATTCAGTAAGAACCCCAAACCCGTGTGATGCTGTTTGTTCTTTTTTGGAGCGATCATGGTGCCGCTACAATTACTAGCTTAAGGGTCTAAACCGAAGTAGACTCTAAAGAAAACGTCGACGTCAGCTCCAGTGTTGGGCTATGCTGACTATAAAAGACCCTTCATTTTGGAGACCGATGCAAGCTCTCATGGGTTAGGTGCAGTACTGTCCCAAGAACAAGATGGGCAGATGAGAGTCATTGCATATGCAAGCAGGACGCTGCGTCCTTCTGAGAAAAATGCTAGCAACTACAGTTCCATGAAACTAGAACTACTGGCTCTAAAATGGGCAGTGACTGAAAAGTTTAGAGGTTATCTGTTAGGATCCAAGTTTGTCGCTTTTACTGACAATAACCCCTTGCGCTACTTAAAATCTGCAAAGTTGGGGGCCACAGAGCAAAGATGGGCAGTACAGTTGGCCATGTTTGATTTTCAGGTTCAGTACCGATCGGGTAGAGCAAACATTAATGCTGATGCGTTGTCACGTCCCCCAGTAGTTGGTCTAGAAGTTCCTCAAGATTCAGATGGCTCTGTTGATAATGAAGTCATGGTGGCAACAGTTGCAAGGGGCTCAACGGAAGTTCCGCCGGAAGTGTTTGGGTGTGACCCCACTGTTTGTGCGGGTGTGACAGTGGTTGATTCAGATACAGAATCGGATGATACTCAGTCAGATAGTGAGGCTAAGTCAGAGCCCACTGAAGGTTCAGTATCGGAGGGTACCACTACTAGTGCTTGTTACATTATTGCTCGATCATGTGCCTATGATCGCCCCAGAGTTATCTTTTACCCTTTGTAACTGGGAGTTATTTCCCTTCCCTTTTTCTTGAGTTTTGGAATAAACCGGTCATGTTCATGAGCTCTGGTCTTCTTCTTGGTCTTTCTAAAAGTTCAAGCTACGAACTTTAACATGGTGGCAGCGGTTAAGTCTACTAATGTCTATAGAAGACCATGAACTGTGAGTAAAGCACTACTTTTCTCGTTTTCCTGCTGAAACATGGAAACCAAATTGCGTTTATTCCACTACTGACTGAAGCCAGATGGGCGCTTACGTCATTTGCTTCTGTGACAACTGCTTGCGTCATGTTCTGACGTTCCGTCTGGTTCTACAGTGATTTCATCATCTGCGAGCTTCAACTACGCCACAGTGTTCTAAACTTTTCCTTTATCGGACAGGTGATTGTGCATGTGCTCCGTATTATTTCTTCTCTACTATCAGTATCAGTATGGCTGAAAATGTTGAAAACGATGAACATCAAAACGCTCATAGACCTAAAGTTAATCCTCCACCATCTTTAAACGTGAAGAAGGGTGCCGAGGAATGGAAACTTTTCAAGCAGATGTGGATCAATTATTGTATTGTTACTCGCATCAATACAGAAGGGGATGCAGAAGTCACCGGCCAGGGCGGAGGAACCTCACGTTACTACAGGTTCAACGACCACGTGCTCAGGGCCAAGGCGAGCCACACTGTATTCGTGGATTTCGGCTGTGGCCAACAGCCTGGAGAGGATTGGGCCCTGCCAGGTCTTTTTTTGCCCAAGACACAACACATGATGAGGCTATCCACTAATTGCATGCCGGATCGGTCGTCGCCCGGAACAAGGACCGCGCCTTCCGTTGGCCACCAGGACGGAGGTGAAAAGTATGCTACTGATGGACAAATTAGCAAGATCCGCACGAGAAACAACATCGTCATAGGAACCTGGAATGTCAGGACCCTAACTGCGGAAGGAAAATTAGAAGAACTGGCCCACGAGCTGGATCACTATCGATGGAACGTTCTAGGTATCAGCGAACTGCGCTGGAAAGGCCTAGGTGAAACAACGACTGACAAAGGCCACAAGCTCTATTTCAGCGGTAGAGATGACAGGCACGAACACGGCGTTGGATTCTTGGTCCACAAGAACATTCTAGCCACTGTCATGGGTTGCCGCCCAGTCTCCAGTAGACTCATTACCATCCGTCTGAGAGCAACCCCATTCAACATTACCATCATCCAGGCCTATGCCCCAACATCAGACTATGAATACAGCGAAGTGGAGGATTTTTATGAAAATATACAGGCGGTCCTTGACCAAGTGCCGAAGAAGGACATAGTCATAGTGCAAGGCGACTGGAATGTCAAGGTTGGCCAAGATGCGCACCACAACTGGGGAGACACATGCGGACCCCACTGCAACAACGAGACAAATGACAGGGGTCTGAGGCTATTGGAGTTTGCCAGATACAACAATCTTGTACTGGCAAACACGCTTGGTCTCCACAAAAAATCCAGACGATGGACATGGCACAGTCCCGGCGGGGAACATCACAACCAGATCGACTACATCATGGTCAAGAAACGCTTCAGATCAAGCATCAACATTGGCAGGACACGCACTTTTCCAGGAAGCAGACATTGGAAGTGACCACGATCTCGTGATGATGTCTTTCCGGCTCCATTTGAAGAGAGTAAATACAGCAAAGTGCACTAGGCTGAAGTTCGACCTGGACAAACTTCAAGACCCGGAGGTGGTTAAAATATTTCAGGCCACAATTGGAGAGAAATTTGCACCACTGCTTATTTTGGGGGCAGGCGAAGTAGATGTCAACACCATGACCAATACCTTCAACTCAGCTGTAACAGATGCCGCCACTGAGATCCTTGGCAAGCACCGATCAAAGAAGAAGCCGTGGATCACACCTGAACTTTTGGGTCTGTGTGATAAACGAAGAGATTTAAAAAAGAAAAAGAACACCTCACAGGGAGCTGATGTCTACCAAAAAATCAACAATGACATCCGAAAAGGCATGCGCACAGCAAAGGAGAACTGGATAGAAGATCAATGCCAGGAAATAGAGAACAATCTGAACAAGAACAACAGCAAGAAGGCCTACCAGACTGTGAAGCGGCTGACAAGTGTTAAACAGCCCAAAGTCTCCACGATCCAAAGCAAGTCTGGCATTTGCCTTACAGAAGAACAAGAAGTCTTGGACAGATGGACAGAGTACTGCTCTGACCTTTACAACCATACACCAAATGGAGACCCATCAGTTCTAGCATGTCCCGAGAGCAGAGAAGAAGAAGAAATCCTCCCAATTCTCCGGGAAGAAGTTGAGGCAGCAGTGCAATCGCTGAAGAAAGGGAAGTCAGCGGGAGTGGACAACATACCAGCGGAACTGCTACAAGCAGGAGGAGAAGCGATGACTGATGCTCTCACCATTATCTGTAACAAGATCTGGCAGAATGGGGAATGGCCTACACCATGGACCCAGTCGCTTGTCATCACTCTTCCCAAAAAAGGTAACCTTCAGGAGTGTGAAAATTACCGCACCATCAGCCTCATCAGCCATCCCAGCAAGGTCCTCCTGAAAATAATACTCAACAGGTTGAAACCACAAGCTGAACAAATCATAGCTGAAGAACAAGCAGGATTCATGGCAGGGCGAAGTACCACTGAACAGATTTTCAACCTCAGAATAATCTGTGAGAAATACCTACAGCACCAACAACATCTATATCATGTGTTCATAGACTTCAAGAAGGCATTTGACCGAGTCTGGCATGCAGCTCTATGGGCAACCATGAAAGTGTACAACATCAGCCCTAAAATTATAGAAGTCATCAAAAGCCTGTATGACAAGGCTACCAGTGCAGTCCTCCATAACAGCGTCATCGGGAACTGGTTCAGAACAACAATCGGTGTGCGTCAAGGATGCCTACTCTCTCCAACACTCTTCAACATCTTCCTAGAGCGCATCATGTCAGATGCTCTTGCAGATCACGAAGGCACAGTCAGCATAGGGGGCAGAGCAATCTTCAATCTTCGTTTTGCGGATGATATTGATGGATTGGCTGGAGAGGAACAAGAACTTGAACAGCTTGTACAGAGGCTTGACACCACCTCCAGAGCTTATGGAATGGAAATAAGTGCAAAGAAGACCAAAATGATGACCAACAACACCAATGACATCAACACGGACATCAAAGTACAAAGCCAATCCCTCAACACAGTGCACAGCTTCAAATATTTAGGAGCCATTGTGTCAGACAATGGGTCTCGACAGGAAGTCCTCTCCAGGATCGCACAAACAACTGCTGCCCTGACAAGGTTTAAGCCCATTTGGAAAGACAGAACCATCAGTCTACATTCCAAAGTAAGACTGCTGCGCTCTCTGGTCATCTCCATCTTCCTATATGCTTGCGAAGCATGGACCCTCACAGCAGATCTCCAACGAAGAATACAAAGCATGGAGATGAGGTGCTATAGAAGACTTCTGTGCATTTCCTATACCCAACACATCACCAACGACGAAGTCCGACAGACCATCACACAAGCCATTGGACAACACGATGACCTGCTCACAGTGGTGAAGAAACGGAAACTCCGATGGTATGGCCACGTCACCAGATCATCAGGCCTTGCAAAGACCATTCTGCAAGGCACAGTGCAAGGAGGTAGAAGAAGGGGAAGACCGAAAAAGAGGTGGGAGGACAACATTCGAGAATGGACTGGTTTGACACTGAGCGAAGCCATGAGGGCTGCTGAGGACAGAGAAAGATGGAGTATGCTGGTTAAACGATCATCTGTGGTGCCCCTACGACCTTCGGGTTATGGGACAGGATAGGATAGGATAGGATAGGATGCTGACTATGTGAAGGCCTTGTTCCTACACACTATAGGTCCCGAAGGATTGGCTGTATACAATGGGATGCAGCTAGCTGATGGACACTCGGTGAAAGACATTATTGCTGCTTTTGATGAACACTTCATCGGTAAGACTAATGAAACTTACGAGCGATATGTCTTCAACAAGAGGGACCAAAAACTTGATGAAAATGTAGAGGACTACATTGCTGCTCTTCGCACTCTGGCGAAATCTTGTAATTTTTGCGATTGTCTATCTGATAGTTTATTAAGAGATCGCATTGTTCTGGGTATCAGAGATGATGATACCAGGAAACGTCTGCTGCAAGAATCCCAGCTAACTCTAAAGACTAGTGTTGAGATGTGCCGGGCTGCTGAGGCAACTCATCTACAACTGAAGACCATGGGATCTGCAAACTCTGCTTCTTATACTGCTGACGGCGCTTGTGCTGTGTCTTCTGATGCTACAAAAAAGAAGAGTTCTTCGACTGCTTCTTATTCTCACGCTGATGCTCAGCGTAGCTGTAAATTTTGTGGCCAGAAACATATTCTGAAGAAAGAACTCTGTCCAGCTTGGGGGCAAGTCTGCAAGCTCTGCAAGGGGAAAAATCATTTCGCTGTGAAATGTTATAAGAAAAAGAATCTACACTCTGTAGATGATGATGAAGGCTGCTACAAAACATCTTCTCATGGAGAACTATTGATGACTGTCAAATCTGAACGACGAAATAAGTTGATCAAGGCTGAAATGATCATTCTTGGACAAAAAGTTGTCTGCCAAGTTGACTCTGGGGCCAGTGTAAATGTTATTCCTGTAAAGTTTATTAAAAACGCACCACTGTCTTCAACTTCAACAACCCTACATGTATATGATGGGAATACACTGAATCCCATTGGAAAGACAACTCTTGCTGTTAAAAACCCAAAGACTGGGAAAATCTTCAACATTGAATTTGTCGTTGTTGACAAAGCTCTGATTCCGCTACTGGGAAAAGAGACATCTGAGAAGATGGGTTTGATAACTGTGAACTACAGTAACTTTGAGAGCGTGGACAAGGTGACTACTCGGTCTGACTCCCAATCTGCTACTTCTATTGAAACACCTGCGCCCACAACCTCACCGTCTGTTGATATCTTTGACACTTTTGCTGATGTTTTTGATGATCGTCAGGGTGACTTACCTGGTGTTGCTCATTTGGAAGTTGACCCTACTGTTACGCCTGTTTCTTCCCCTAGTGGACGTGTACCTCTGTCTATGGATGCAAAAGTGAAAACTGAACTCGAGCGATTGATTGAGAGAGATGTCATTGTACCTGTGGATGAACCTACTGACTGGACAAATAGAATGGTTATTGCCACGAAGAAATCTGGTGAACTTCGTATCTGCCTTGATCCTCGCCCTCTGAATAAAGCTCTAAAGCGTGAGCGTTACCCTCTACCTGTCATGGAGGACATTCTGCCGAAACTATCTAATGCCAAGCTCTTCTCTAAACTTGATCTCTCCAGCGCTTATTGGCACGTTCATCTTGATTATGAATCTAGTCTGCTCACCACCTTCCAAACTCCGTACGGTCGGCACAGGTGGAAAAGACTGCCCTTTGGAACATCTGTGAGCTCTGAAATGTTCCAGAAGCGTCTGAATGTTGCTCTTGATGGTCTTGAGGGTGTAATAGGTGTATCAGACGATATCATTGTCTACGGCTCTGGTGACAATATTGAAGCTGCTACTCGAGACCATGATAAGAATCTCTCGGACTTGCTGAACAGATGTCGTTCTGTTGGCATGAAACTGAACAAAGACAAAGCTGAGATAAGAAAGACTGAGATTTCTTTCCTAGGTCATCGGATCACAAGTGAAGGCTTGAAGATCGATCCTGAGAAAGTTAGAGCTGTTCTGGAAATGAAGAAACCCGAGAACGTTGAAGATGTGCAGCGCTTCTGTGGTTTTGTTAACTACCTGTCTAGGTTTTTGCCGGCGCTTTCCGACACTCTCGAACCCATTCGTCAGCTGACTCGTGCTGATGTTGAATGGAGTTGGTCGGCCAAACATGATGATGCTTTCCATGCTGTTCAGAACTTACGCACTCTTTTGATCTCGGACTCGCTAAACGATGGGGGGTGTTACATTATTGCTCGATCATGTGCCTATGATCGCCCCAGAGTTATCTTTTACCCTTTGTAACTGGGAGTTATTTCCCTTCCCTTTTTCTTGAGTTTTGGAATAAACCGGTCATGTTCATGAGCTCTGGTCTTCTTCTTGGTCTTTCTAAAAGTTCAAGCTACGAACTTTAACAGTGCTTCACAAACTTTACCCTCCATTTCGATAGAAGACCTCAGAACAGCTCAAGAGAGAGATCCCGAAATAGGCCCCATAATTGAGTTATGGAAGAAGGGCAAGTGCCCAGGATACAAAGACAGGCTAGGAAAAAGTCTCACTTTCTCGAAACTCTGTGTTCAGTGGAAAAGATTTGAATGTAGGGAAGGACTTTTGTATACAGCATCCTAGCACTCGCGAAACAGTGTACCAGCTGGTACTGCCGAAAGAACTTAGAGAAGCTGTGTTTGAATCTGTCCACTCAACCGGACATCAAGGTCGAGATCGAACAGCGCGCCTGCTTCAAGAGCGATGCTATTGGCCGGGTATGTTTGTGGATGTAGCAAAGTGGGTGAAGTCGTGTGAACGGTGTAGTGTCGCAAAGCTCCCCAACCTGAAGATTAGGGTACCCATGGGACATCTCCTTGCGTCACAACCTTTAGAGGTCATTGCGGTTGATTTTACCTTGTTAGAAAAGGCGTCAGATGGTCGTGAGAATGTGCTTGTGATTACAGATGTATTCACGAAATACACCATTGCTGTTCCTACTCGTGATCAAAAGGCTATTACTGTGGCGAAAGTCATTGTTAAAGAATGGTTTCAGAAGTACGGCATTCCAAGCCGCATACATTCAGATCAGGGTCGCAATTTTGAGAGTGCCGTCATCAAAGAATTGTGCACTATATATGGTGTGAAAAAATCCCGTACAACGCCGTACCATCCGGAGGGGAACGCTCAGAGTGAACGCTTTAACAGAACTATGCACAATTTGCTTCGTACTCTGCCGGAAGAGAGGAAGAAGAGGTGGCCTGAATTTTTGTCAGAGGTGGTTTATGTGTATAATGTGACTCCGCATGCCTCCACGGGGTTCAGTCCCTACCAGCTTTTGTTTGGGCGGAAGCCACGGTTGCCTGTAGACTTCCTTCTTGGGGTCGAGGTTGAAGAAGCACCACAAACAGATTGGGTTCAGGTGCACCGTGAACGGCTTGATTTTGCCAGAGAAGCAGCTCTGAAACATTTGACACAGGCTGCGGCCGAACGAAAGGCTAGACATGATCACAAAGTCAAGGGAGATAAATTGAAGGTGGGAGATCTGGTCCTTGTACGGAACCATCCCCTGGGTAGAAACAAAATTCAGGATGCCTGGAAGTCTGAAAGATTCAGGATTAGGTTACTGCCCAGCCAGGATGGTGCGCCAGTAGTGGTTGAGCCAGTGGATGGGGGAAAACTCAAATACATCAGTAAGGCAGAGCTTAAAAAGTGCCCCATACCTCAGCCCGCTCCACGAACGAAACCGATTCATCTTCCGGTGGTTAGATCCCCAACAATTACGGATTCAGAGTCAGATTCAGAGTCCTCGGATTCTTCAGTTTTTCCCACACCTGTGAGTGTGACTCCAGTCAGAAGAAATCGTAGAACCACTGCAGGAAAACACACTAACTTACATCATTTACCCAAGTCTGTAGTGTTGTCCCAGTTCATGCAAACCGTACAGTCTTTTTTGAAGTATGAATAGTGGATGAATTGTCTATTGGGACGGACGATCCAAGTTTTAGAATTTTTGTCCGTATAACTGTTGTCGTCTATAGTTGTGCGAAAATTATGGACAGCCCTGGGGTCAGTTTATTTGTGACATATTTGAAACAGTATGTTGAATGTTATTTTAAGTGTTGATTTGCATTAAGGTTAATGCTGTTGAACATTAACACAAGCTGTTTTAAGTAGACTACCATGTAATAAGCCCTGCAGTTTCGGGTGGTTTACGAATAGGCTTGCTCCCTTCGCCAGGTTAGGGATGTCGTAAGAGGCGACTAAGGCTGGGTTGTTTGTGTGCGTAAATGTGAGTATGAAAGAAGGGGCCGAGGTGTGTGTGTGAACTTGGTGGTGTTAGGTAAACACCTAATGTGACTGTCATGAACTGGCTAGTTTTAACTCTGCTCATTGACTATTCTGCCTTGTGTAGTCACTGTAACTTTAGAAGTTAGACTATTACACAGCAGCAAGTAAAGTACACACCGCGAGCCCGACCCACGCTGCGCAGTGAGTCAGCACTTGAGCTTTGAATCGGACCATTTTACCCAATGAGAGCTCAGCTTAGCGGGTAGAGCAGTTTTACTGTGTCAGATCCTAGCGCAGTTTGAATCAGTCGTGTGTGAGACGAGGAAGAGTCAACATCTCCACAGCTAGAGAAATCTCTTCACTCATAAACCAGGAAGCAGGACTTTAGAATCTCAGAATTCTATTTAGTCATCACGGGCCTGAACTTGTCAAACAGGTAAATGAACACCCTTCTGTTTCATCGTGATATATTTATATTATTGTGGAAATTATGTTTGTGGAATTTGCTATGCATAAATGTGAATTATTAATCCGAATTTGCGTCACCATGTGGGAAGAGCCTACCACGAGGCGAAACACGACCGGTTGCGCCGCCATGTTGCATACCATACGGAACCACTGTTGTTTAACTTATATGTATGTTTGCAGACCAGTGGCTGTACCACTGAATGTTTATAATATTATTAATTCTGTATGTGTATAGTTAGCCACGTTTGATATTTATGTATGTATAGGAATTTAGAGTGAGATTCCAGTGGACCCCGGAAGTAGCAGAATGTTCGTCGCTTATGTATAGAGATGTGGAGCTATCACTGAGGGCTACTTTGGCTTTCAGTGAGACGCTCTGCACAAACCGATTATTCAGGGTTGTGCAGAATTTCGTCTCTTATATTACAGACGAGCAGGCGAGCTATCCCGAGCTATCCTGTGCACCCCACTCCACAGAAACGACTAGTTGGTTGAGGAGCCCTACCGCACAAGTCGGAAAGAGCTACCTTGAAAAACACCCTGTCAGACCCCACAGCGTGGCAAGGGAACCCAACTACACAACGACAAAGGTGTAACAGAAGCTACCTCACAGAAGGACTTCGACCGCACCATCATCGCCGAAGGTGCACTTAAACTGATCTAAACAGGACCACAGTAGTCCAACTCTTCAGAAACTGTAAAACGGACCACAGTAGTCCAAATCTACATGAAATATAATAGCAAGTGCCCGAGGAAGAAATAACAGCTGCCTAGACTATCAGCGATCGAACTATTAGCAGTGATTGAGACTTTTTAAGTTAGATTAGTACTTAGAGAATCTTGTATAGAGTAGAAGAAATAAATGTGTGATTTTAACTGTTATCAAGTGGCTGGACTACATATGATTCATAGCCGTGTGAAAGCTAGTGTGACAGTAATCTTTTACCATTTTTCCATCTATCTCTGTACCCCAACCTTAACACAGAACGAGCTAAACAAATAAATTTATTAAAGTAGTTCATAGGGTGACTTACTAGCAGTTCCCACCGAATAAACGTGAGGGTCCATAATTCCATTGTGCAGAGCCCATAAACCCCACGTGACAGTGACTTGAAACAAGGTTGGTTAGGATAGTCTTTTTGTTAGGCTGAGTTAGGTCTTCCTTGAAGTGTCCTGTTAATCTTAATTGATGCAGGGGTATTCATTGGTCTTGGAGTACTCTATCCAGCTGATACAGTTAGGAAGGTAGGAATGAGTTCATCATAGACAAGTGATGTGGCTATATTTGCTCTCACTTCAGTGCTACAATAATTCTTCCTTCGGTGTGTTTACAGCATGAGAAAATTCTTTTGTTTGAATGTAAGTTTTAAGTTTAGAAAGTATTTTATTTTAATTGTCATTTGGGCCATTATGGGCTGGTTAAAAGTTTATTTTGTTATAATAATATTTGAGAAAATAGGGAGGTGTTAAAAATAAGATAATGAGAGTTATTTTAAACTATGGGTGTAGAGTAGTTTAAGGATGAATGGTGGTAAGATTTGCGAACCATGTGATGCTTCAGGTGGGTGTTGGGAACTAGTGGGAGTTACGAAGAACATGTACTTACTGTCGGTAGCTTTAAATAGCTTGATAGAATTGTTGCTTGTTCTACTGTTCTTCTGCACTGAGACACTTACTGTTGCATAGAGCTGTTGAAGGCTGAGAGCTAATTTTAGTTAACTGTAAAAGTGCTAGAATTCTCTTGTGAAATTAGATGAAAGGAATGGCAGGATAAGTCGAGAAAGCATGTTCAGAAAAAATTTTGGGAGAGAAATAATGCAGACGTTTATTTGTTATTAAGTCTATTTTGCACTTAGGTTATGTAACGATGGTTGTCGTTGAAGGCGATATTACCCTTGGTTTTCGTCAAACCACGGAGTGGTTTACGAAAGTGGGGGCGAATGTGGGAGAACGATTTTTTTAAAAAGAAAAAATGGGAGGCAATATATTTTTTAATTGCAGGATGGAAATTCTGTAGTTGTGTCCCTTGGCAATGGTTATTTCGGGCTTAGGATAGAAGAAAAAATGCTTAATTATGTTATATTTATAGATAATATATTAATAATATGTTTATATTTTTTTTGGTCTTTCTTTTGTGTTTTGAGTAATTGTAAATGTATATTTTTTTAGATTTTAGAATTTTGGGTCCGGGATGATTGTTTTCCGTTAAGCCGTTTCCGCCATTTTTTTGCTTGGGAAGGCACGTTTGGAAAAAATCGTCTTGTGAAGACTGTAAGTGAACAGTTTGATATTAATATTTAAGCATAAATAATAGTGTAGAAAGTTAAATAAAGGTTTCTTTTTCAATTATGATGTTTTAGTATCGGATGGGGTTGATTTATCAGTGATAATGAAGGATAATGTAACCGGTGCAAGGTTTATTTTAATGGTGGCTTTGCTATTGTTGTAAATTGAAGAATATTGTCAAGTATAATATTTTATAATATTCTTGTTTGTAGGTTTAAAATGCTTTATTTTAAATTGCTGATATTATTTTCATTATTAGTGGAAGTTAAAGTAGTTATTTATGGATTTTGTATGTTGCTGTTTGCAGGGGCGGAAACCCGCTGCACAGTGGGTCATTCATAGGGGGTTGTTCCTTATTTATCATTGTTGATTATTATCATTCATAGGGGGTTGTTTCTTACTTATCATTGTTGATTATTATCACTCATAGCCTAGGGGTTTGTTTCTTATTTATCATTGTTGATCATTATCATTCGTAGGGGGTTGTTTATTTATTATTATTTGTAGAGGTTATTTGGGCATTCTTAAGGGTTTAGTTTATCAGTTTTAGGAGTATAGTTGGTCGTAGTTAAGGATCATTATTTAGTAGAACGTTAGGTTATTAATATTAAGTAGTAGTTTGTGTTATAAGTGTATTGACTATTGGTTGTATATTATCCGAGTCTACCCACCCTCTTGCCCCTGGAAGAGAGAAATAAAGAAGAATATTTAATTTTAAAGTTAAATCCAGTGTTTTTTTTATTCAGTTTTTTATTATTTTATCTTTATATCTCTCCGTAATTCTTGTGGGTGTGTGGGCGTATTTGTGCGTGGAAAAGGGAGGTTGGACTTGAAAGGAGTATGAGTGTGTGAGCTAGACCATGTAAGGATGTTTGTTTAGTTGGTTTATCACTTTCACTCTGGTACATCTATACATGCACAAAGGCCTGGCTCTCCTTGCGTGCTTCGACCTCTATCAAAAGGTCTCAGAGGAGGTTTGGCTTGGAATGCTTAGACTACACTGAGTGCAGTCTCTATGGGTAGTCATAAGGAAGAAGCCAGTCGCGAATTTGTAAACACCCCAGAATAATAATAATAATAATAATAATAATAATAATAATAATAATAATAATAATAATAATAATAATAACAATAACCGCGAGGAGTATTCGACTCCCGAATCTCGACCACCACCTTCAGAACACGGCCCGACTTTCACTGTTAATTTCATTTAAGAGGGGCATAAAAATATCTGCTCTGCAAGGCGGGGAAGCGTGTTGATAGACTAAAACGGATTGCTGGCTACTGATGCTATGACAATCTCTACAAGTCTCTGCCACTGACTTGCATAAAATGCCTGCCGACAATGTAGTCCTGCTCACCACCAAAAGCAGAAGACGAATGGTCAGGTGGGAAAAAATATATGTCATGTCGCCTTGTCCTGCATAACCCAATGGTCACACCAAAGGATTCTGCACAGCAGAAGCCACCCAAGACTAGACCAACCAACAAATGGAAGGTTGACAATATCTCTCTCAAGAGTGGACCAATCGTCTCCTATTCCGCCACAAATCCCACAGTTCAAATTAAACCATGCCCTCATGGTTTCCCGGTTCGACACAGGTATGTCTGGATCCGCCACTGACTATGCCCAGCCAGTCTCCATTCACTGACCTAACAATGATAAACTGCCTTCAACAGTTACCACGGTCCAGCATCATCCTGTCTTGCACCACTTGTAGCCGAGCGGAGTATTTGACTCCCGACTCTCGGCCACCACCTTGAGAACACGGACCGACATTCACTGTTAATTTCATTTATCCCTCGTAATATGGACATACAAATATTTGCACTGCAAGGCGGGGAAGCGTGTTCACAGTAAACCGGATTGACGGCTACTAGTGCCACGACACTCTCTACAAGTCATTGCCACTGACTTGCATAAAATGCCTGCCGACAATGTAGTCCAAAAGCAGAAGACGAATAGTCAGGCGGGGAGAACATATGTCGTGTCGCGTTGTCCTGCATAACCCATTGGTCGCACCAAAGGATTCGGCACGGTAAAAGCCACCCAAGGCTAGGCCAACCAACAAATGGAAGGTGGGCACTCTCTCTCTCTCTCTCAAGCATGGACCAGTCGTCTCACATTTCGCCACATAGAAGTAGTAGTAGTAGTAGTAGTAGTAGTAGTAGTAGTAGTAGTAGTAGTAGTAGTAGTAGTAGTAGTAGTATTTATACGACAAATCTAGACTGAGCTCTAGGCGCTTACATGAACACAGAATAACTAAGTCCATTGAGCTGCAATCCAGACACAAACTTCTTGTGCTGTAGCCCTAAAGAGCCAATCACCAAATCTATATTTTTGTTCGGAATCCTGCATCGTTTGGAGCACTATGTAGCCAAGTTCTAATAAACATCAAGGAAGGTAATATACTCCTGTTCTCAAAGTTGGAGGAAAAGGGCCACATACTGCTCGGCAACTGGGGAATCATTGCAAACTTTAGTCAACATCCGGTTGGTGGTTCCTGAGATATGTCAATGGATCGATAGAACGACAGACATACCTCCCGAACGATCAACAGACTGACATTTTTGGCTTGTTCAATATTTTCGATATAATTCTGTAACTACAAATCTAACATACTAATACACTTACGATACAAGTGATATATTTTGATGAAGAACAAAAACCAGAATAATGTTGGCGGAAAAAAGGAATAACCTAAAAACAAAATGGCAAGACATATAGCTGAAACAGCTGTTTTAAAACATGTTCGTGGCTTGTTTTGACTAGTTGTTTTTTCTCAAATTTATTAATCACTTATAAATCTTACAACATACAGGGAACGAGCGAAAAAAAAAACATGAAGAAAAACGCAGCCATACCTTTGATGTATACTCACTCAAATGCAAGCAGGGGACAGAGGAAGGGAAAGGAAGCAGAAATAAATATTCAAATACACTGCATAATTTTCCTGGCCTATGCTTTTTTGTATTTAAATATAATGAACAAACAGGAAGGTAATATTACACATATCAAAGGTGAGATTAAAGCAATTTTGTAGATAAAGGAAATGCATTTTGGGAGAATATTTACTCGTACACTGAAAATAAGTTATTGTATCTCATCCACATTGAAATAAATCTGTATAGGTTTTAACCTACAGCAAGGGAAATGAAAATGTATAACGATTGACCATTCCTTGATCTATCATCAAGCAACAATGTATCAAAGCCGATTCAGAAAATTTGGAGGTAGCAAAACGTGTTTCAGAAACTGATGAACCTCAGCGACCTTGACTTTTGAGAAAGTGCAAGTATCCTATCCTATCCCGTAACTCGAAAGCCGTTGATGCACCACCAAAGATCGTTTAACCAGCGTATTCCATTTTTCTCAGCAGTCCTCATGGCTTCACTCAGTGTCAGGCCAGTCCATTCTCGAATGTTGTCCTCCCACCTCTTTTTTCTGTCTCCCTCTTTAGAAACGCGTTGGTTAACGGTGAACATGTTGTTTCTGTGTTATTTGATCTAGAAAAGGCGTATGACACGACTTGGAAGTTCGGGATTCTAAAAGAGCTAGAACTCCTGGGCTTCCATGGGAACTTACCCATTTTTATAGAAATTTTTGTAACCCATAGAAAGTTTAAGATCCGACTTGGCTCCACTTTATCAGATCCTTTTGAGCAGGAGATGGGTGTCCCTCAGGGTAGCATTCTATCTCCTCTTTTGCTTAACATTAAGATCAACAACATAGTGAAAACGTCAAATCTGGCATAGATAAATCCTTGTTTGTTGATAATAATAATAATAATAATAATAATAATAATAATAATAATAATAATAATAATAATAATAATAATAATATAATAATAACAATGGATGCTATATACGAGCCTTTCCCCAAATCAATCAGGCTCAAAGTGCGGCGATCTGTACCAACATACACGCTCACCTGTCTCATCCACACACAACAAATACACATCCATCACTTAAACAGATGGTGTAAAGGCAGGAAGATCGCTATTAGAAGACGGAAATAAAATCGAATTTTTATTTTTGAAATTTTATATTGACTGCGTCTAGTGCCATTATTGAAGATTATTGATGATTTCTCCATCTCGGCTAAGGGTAAAACTTTAGCAGGGGTGGAGCGTCAACTTAAGCTTTGCATAGATAAAATTCAGGGATGGGTAGAAGAAAACAGCTTCCAACAGATTTTCGCTTTCTAAAACCGAATGCATTCATTTTCATCGCAAACATGGTTGGTTGGCTGGTTGGTTGGTTTATTTACGTCTTTTCCACCAAAGATGATAAGACGGGGGGGGGGGGGGGAATTATTATTTACACAAATCTAGCCACAAGAGAATCCATCAAGAGTTTTGCTAACATCATCATCGCAAACAGAATCAGGTTTTGAACCCTTCTCTCCATGTTTATGGCCAACCCATCAAAGTTTCTAAACAAATAAAATTTTGGGGTATATTTTTGACAGCAAATTTACTTTTCTGCCGCATATTAAATACCTGAGGAAAGCTGCCAAAAAGCCTTAACGTTTTGAAAGTTATCAGCCATACAGACTGGGGAGCAGACAAGCAAACTCTGCTCCTCCTCTATCGTTCTCTGGTTAGCTCTAAATTGGATTATGGTAGCATCGTTTATGGTTCCGCTAGGAAAGCCTATTTGAAAGCCTTGGATCCAATCCATCATCAAGTTCTTCGGATCTGTCTGGGGTCGTTTCGCACTTCACCGAAGAAAAGTCTCTACGCTGAGGCTGGCGAACCTCCGTTGGAGATCCGCAGGCTTCAGCTCGCCATGAATTGTTTTCTCAAACTTAAAGCAAACCATGACAATCCCGCTTATGATTGGGTTCTAAACCCGTTATTTACACTTAAATACTCCAACAAACTGACAGAAGTTCCTCCTTTTGGTATCAGAATACGTCCTCACTTTGATACTGCAGGCATAGATGTTGACTCTGTTAATGATGATCATTTACTAACTGTACTCCAATCTTGGAACCTCATCAACCCCATTATCAACTTCGTTCTCACATCCTTCAAAAAGACCGAAACTTCCGAAGCTGTTTATAAGCAGCTTTATCTCGAACATTGTTCATTGTATAAAGGATATGACAAACCTTTTACAGACGGGTCGAAGAAAGGAGACTCAGTTGCTGCTGCGTGGGTCTCTGGGAGACACCTAGACCAGCCTTTGCAACAGCGTATATTTGTTTTTTGTTCTGTTTTTACAGCTGAGCTCAAGGCAATTCATCTAGCTCTGAAACAGGTTTATCAATCCAAAAAAACCTCGTTTTTAATCATGTCTGGTTCACTGTCGGCTCTTCAGGCACTTTTGACGAGAAAGGTATCACACCATTTTCAGGCAGAGATCCATGACCTTCACACACAACTTGTTTCTGAGGGTAAAAAAAATAACTTTTGAAGTGGGTAGGCTATCTAGTTATGGGTTATATGGGCATCCCCGGCAGTATTGCAGTGGACAAAGCGGCTAAAGACGTTCTGCATCTAGATTCCCTAAAGAGATGTTCTAGTTTGTTCCATACTCTGACCAGCGTTGTATGACTGGATCTTTATTGTAAACGGCAGTAACAGACCGAATGGTCTAATCAAATCAATAACAAATTATTTCAAACTCTTCCAGATTAGTCTGCTTCTTTCCCTAACTTTGCGTCCACCCGCAAAGAAGAAACTGTTTTGGCTCGCCTTCATATTGGGCATATTTATGTCACCCATAGTTTCCTTTTGAACGGAGAAAAACCACCATGGTGCTTTGCATGTGACAAATCCTTTTCCGTCCGCCATTTTATGTCTGCATGTGCTGATCTGGTTGATGAAAGAGAAAGATATTTTTGTTCAATACCTTTTAATGAGATTTTTAAAGTATGCAATAGCCAACATCTGTTTCAATTTTTACAAGATGTTGGTTTGTTTTATCGTATATAAATCATATAGTCTTATTGTGTATTCTTGGTTGGATTTTATTGTAAGACTGATTTTAGTTACATTTTTTATCATATTTAAATGTTAACCGGTTCGTTTGATTTTACTTTATTTTGTATTGTGCTGATTCGGTTCTTGGCAGTCCGCAGGACCCTATAACCACTGAATATTTGTCTATCTCCCTCTTCTTTTGCCTCCTTGCACCGTGCCTTGCAGATATGAGTGCAAATATAAATTACATAAAAAGCTGAGCAGTAGGTTAAAGCGTCGCATAGTGAAAATAATAAAAATCGGTTAAGTATTAGTTTCCCCCAAATTCATAGTAACGATACCTTGTTTAGTGACCCGCCTCCCGTGCCAGCTATTTGCGCTACCTCGAAGTCGAAATCGCTGGGGTCATTTATTTGCTAAATACATCTTGCTCTATATCTCAATAATGACTCAGCCGAATTTGATGATTTTTGGCATACATGTACTTCAACTGACGGTCAAATACTATTTGAAGGAGGTCAATATTAATGACTAATTATGCAAATATTTCAACTACTACTTAGTCATTTATGTCATTCATATTGGACTTTCCCTGAGGCTCGTCATTTTTAAATCACGTTTGGTGCGGTTTCTCAATTTAGCTAAACAAATTTTGATAATTGTTAGGTTCCCGTTAGTTCAAAGATCAGCCAGTAGTTCTTTTTTTCAATTTGCTTCTTAAAGTTAAACCAAGACAGAACATCTCCACGAAAATCAAAACGTTCGAAAACGTCCGGTTTTTTTTAGGTATATGTGGGAGTGTCTGGAAGTACATTTTAATTGCCATCTTTTATATACACTTTTAAATATGACACAGGCCTACAATGTGTTTGTACTGAGAAATGCGCAGATGTACAGAAGTAAAAGGCAAAACATAAAAATGCTATCAGATATTGCCATGAAAATGGACATCATGTTGGTTTTTGTATCTGTCGTTGGTATTTTTCAATCAAATATCCAACAAAAAAATAAATAAAATGTACAGACCATGTTCTGCTGTTGTAGTCTCCACATTCATCATCAAAATCTCCTGACAAAAATCCGAAGTCTTACCCTGGCAATGAAAGTTGACGACAGACGACCTGGGCATCCTCTTTGTCCCAGTAATCATCACAAACGGTTCCCCAAGATCCTATCACACCAGCACGAGACAGGCGAACCTCCACTCGGCCATCGCCGGCATTAAAGCCGTTCACGAGTCGAACCTCATCTGCAAAACAAGCTATAGGGTAAGGATCCTGGTTTGGAGTCAGTTCATAATTCCAGTCATTTACGCTGACTTGCAGTCCTCTGGACCCTATATAAACAATAACTAACTCAATAACAAAAAAACTAAACCAAAACCGCTGACTTGCATTTTGGAGATGATGTATATATTGGTCTGTGATATTCTTAATTATTGTTTCGTTCCAGATGATTCCACGACAGGGCTCTTTGTGACCTTTGATTATTCCTCTTACTTCCTTTTTTTTTTTTTACCTTACTTGAAGGTATAATGTCCTTTGCTTTTACTAACAATTGAATCCACAATCACATGCACCCATTTATTCGTGAATACAATGATCAAGACATCATCAAATATAATATAAATATATACAAATGCAGTGTGGTATTCCGCAGGGATCTGTTCTGTGTCCCTTACGTGCATTTAACATTCCAGCAGCACATACTCAACGCCCCCATTCAATCTCAGTGCATTGGAACCGTCAACATTAAACTGCCATAGTCTGGTGGGAACCTTAGTCCTGATTATTGATGCCAGATTGGACATGATTGCACACATCTGTAACGTCATAAAAAAAATGTAAAGGTAGTCCCATAGCCTTGTGGCCGTAGAGGAGCGTGATGTTGGAGATCACACTTATCTTGGGCCAGCGTAATTAGGGTGATGCCCATCTCTCTCCCTCGCTGCTTTACCTTCCCCACCCTTAAGAGAGTAGGTACTCAATCACAGTTGAGTCAACTGGGGGCGTTGTTATTTGTCGCTTCACGTTTTGCGGTCACCCATCCAAGTGCTAACCGCACTGGACGGTGCTTAACTTGCGACACAGTAGCGAGTGCTCCAAGCACTGCGCTATCCGACACCCCTAACGTCATACGCACCTGTTATTGTCACCCGAGAACTCTAGCAGACTCAGGCCATATCTGACCAGATCAGCTACAAACACGATTATCCTTACAAATGTAGCAGTGTTGGCTACAAGAATTTCTGTTAGGTTTAAACTAGCTTTGTGCAATTACTTGAGTTATATTCAACTCCCTTAAAGAACATCTCCATTAGACTTAGCATTAAAGTCTCTATCAGAAAATATAAACTTTAATTTTGATTAACGTAGCAGTTCGAAGTGGAGCGCGATGTTTGGAATAGCGCGGTGAGTATTACATTGTTAGAGACCCCGCGCTATTATAGACTAAATCTCAGCGTTAGCATTCCTCGATTAAAAAACCAAAGAGATTTTTAAAGTAAGTAATGGTCAACACCTGTTTCAATTTTTACATGATGTTGGTTTGTTTTATCGCATATAAATCATGTCGTCATGTGTTGTTTTGTTTTTTTAATTTTATTGATAGGACTGAATTTAGTGATTTGATTGAAGAAAGAGAACATGTTTTTAATACATCAGTTTTAAAGAAGACTTTTAAAGAGGTGTCATGTGAAAGTTTGTTTGAGTATTTAAGAGTTACAGGCTTGTTTTTAAAGATTTGAAACATTTTATAATATTTTAAGATAACGTCTCTCTGGTCCTGATTTGGCTCGGAAGAGTCCGTTGGACCTAAAGCAATAATCATGTAATGTAATGTAATGTAATGATTTAAAAAAACCGACCGGCCGCGCTTAAGATAATGAATAGCTACTAACACAAAATTAGTCAGAGAGGCAAAGTCCCGTGCCGTAAACAGCACGCAATAACATCGCTTTTGGTACGGCTGGCATCACGACATAAAAGCTGGATCGCGGTTAGTCTAAAGGCGGCATTCCCACGATTCCACCGCTCGACCGCTGCTAAGCTGTTTTCCTCTTTAATATGATGTTCTTCAAATAAAAACAATCTTTTAACGGTCCTCGACAGACTGGCGTTCGGGAGAGAGAGAGAACGTGTGAATGAGACCTCTTCCACCTGAGTCTGCCTTCTCCACTCTCTCCAACAGCCACCCCTCCATCCATCACACTACTTTCCAAGCTGGATTATTGCAACTGTGGGCTTCCTAGCTCTCAAATCTGCAGGCTGCAGAAAGTTCACAACATGACTGTCACGCTACGGTTTGCAGTCGTGCGCCTATGTATATAGTTGAGTCATCAGCCTGTACATAGAGGTTAAAAGTTACTGTACAAGGGGAGAGCATTGCGATAAATTAATTAAGTTTATAATTAATAAAAGTAGCGAGTGAATCACGCCCGTGCAGAACGTACTAGTGTTAGAAAACAGTAGTTGGCTATTTGGTTATGAGAAGATTGATTGCTGCCATGTGATTACTATGTGTGAAAGGCGTGCTAGAATCGTGAATGTTTCTAGGAACGAATTATAATTGAAATGAGTCTATTCGAGAACATTCTTAGATAGCTGTATAAAATCCCTTGCACTGCCTATTTTGGTAGGAAGGAGAGCTTTTTCACATCACTTGTGTAGTAAAGACCGGTGCAAAAGTAAAGTTCAGTGGATCTGTATTGTTCAAGGTGTCAGTTAGTGGCAGTACATCGAGTGCCCTGTGACACCGCCTATTTCATCCTTGTGCCTGTTATCACCTTGACTATCATCCGTGCCTGAGTGTTTGTGTGTGTCGTTTGTCTGTCCGTGTCTCCATCGGGCCGGAGGTTACCACTGGTATTCGTAAGTCGCCTGTTTCAATTTCTCAGTTGGCCATATCGTTCAGGGGCTGGGTTACGAATGTGAGCGTGGATGGATAATTGATTATATTTTCTTTGATTCTATTTTATGTTTCATACAGTTTATTTGTTACATAAAATACCAGAAAGGAGTGAAAGGATTTTTTCTAAAACGAATTATAAATTAAGTGCTTATAATTTAATATAAGAGAATTCGCTGTCATATAATGAATGAGGACAGGGGGAGGAGAATGAGGTTGCGTGTGTACAATGACAGAAGTAATGACAGGAAGAATGGTCAAGAATGCGTGTGATGCAAGGAAGACAATCTTACCGTTAGACGGTGGATTGTACAATGTGATATAATATGATTATTTATGGTTATGTATTTTGTATGTATCGCTGCAGATGTACCAAACCCAAAACCGGGTTAATTGGTGACTGTACCGCATTCCTAGCTGGGGTCGTGTGACGTGAAGAGCTCTGGGACAACGCCTTTCCTCTGGTCGACCTTTGTTTAGTGAGGTTGTCAGTATCAAGGGAAAAGTCCTATTTTATGTAAAACTGTTTATATTTGTTTACATAACACACACACACACGCCCCGCATTTACACAACAATTAACTATAACAGTCAAAGAACATTTTTGCAAAAGAAATATTTATTTACATGTGATAACTTGTAAGTTACAGTAGATTGGAATATATTTAATTAGAATTGAATAATAATCTTTTGACGTTGAAATATTACATACTTGTGTAGAGTATACAAATTGACCAATATGTATGATGAGGGCCTTACAGCCCATGTTTATTGTCCTTAACTTTATTAAAATATAGGACGTAAAGCCTCGCTTTTCGGTTTTCGGTTGGATTATGCCAGACCAGTCCTGGTCTGGTAAATATGTATGATAAGGGCTTTTTAGCCCAATTTTATTGTCCTTAACTTTTTATAAAATATAGGACGTAAAGCCTCGTTTTTGAATTGAATTGTAGAAGAAGATCCGTTGGATCTCATTTTTGATATGATGATGATGGCCATTGTTGTCAGGGTGGCGACGTGGTGATCGTCCTTAACGCTCATGCAATAGGACGTTAAGCATCGTTTTCCGTTTTGTAGATGGTCATTGTTGTCAGGGTGGCGACGTGGTGATCGTCCTTAACGCTCAAGCAATAGGACGTTAAGCATCGTTTTCCGTTGTGATGTATAGTTTGTCTGGGGGAATTATTTCGCCAGACCATTATTAGTTATTAGTTTGAATAATTTTTCCTAAAAAGTTCTTTTGTATAAAATATAAATTTCTTTTTATCAGCTATTTAAACTTTAAGTGGAACAATGTTGGATATATATATATATAAAGAGTTGAAGCAATTACTTGTATTTATTTACCTTGTTCATAGTGAGCTGAACCAAACATAATTATTACAAATCTTGTGTACATTCTGTAGTTAATTATTTATTTTCAATTTTGCTTTAGATTATCATTATTATTTTGAGCGATTAATTGTTTTATGTATAGTTTGGGGTTGTATTAGTGGGGTTGAGGGTTGGTAAGGGTTGGAGGGTTTGGAAAAGGGGAAAAGGGAGTTAATTTCGAGTGTGAATGTGTGAGTGAAATAAAGAAATTGTCTCGTCACTTCTGGTCTTGTCTCTTAGTTTGTATTTAGGTGTTGGGTTTTTTCTCGTGTAGAAGTTGCACGCATTGTCGAATCACTGTTCAGGCAGTTGGGACGTGACAATGGCTGTTCGAATTGTCTTATAGACAGCGAAAAGAGATCTTATTTCACCTGCTCTGTGTTCGCTTTATTGGTTGTCTAAAACATCTTTGCGCTAACGTATCAGTGCATTAACCCATCTGCGCATGAATACATGCAAAACTTGGAGACCTCTTATGTTTTTCGCTCCTCTTCCAAGTACATGCAAACTCGTCGGTCCTGGCAAAAAGTAACATTTAGACAACAAATGTGAGTTAACCATTTTGGAAAGGGGCAGTCACGCTCTGGATTTCTGTCACAAAAGGCTAGTTTGGACCCAGCACTAATGCTTCACGCCTCAAATAGTTTATCCTGCTTTAGCTTTGTAACTTACAGTCGATGCCTAGCAGAAGACAGAAGTTAAAGGTTGTTCTAGGTATGTGTAGGCTAACTCTTCACTAGGTAGGCAGTGACCTCATCCCGCTGACATATACGTCATCCCCGCAAGAGGGCGCTAAAGGTTTCACGAGATTTCGTGGGCTTAAGCGGACCACAGGGTTAAGGTAGTCATTCTTTGGCCAAATCTCACCCGAGACGGACATGTGAAAAGATCTCTCTCTCAAGAAGACTATGCAGGTGACGGGTGAAATTCAATTCAACGCAGTATAGCCATAGCCTGACATTGTCAGAAAGTTAAATGCTAAATCTTTTGTTTCACCACGATTTATTGATAATATTGTTGGATTATGCTTGTGAAGTCTTGCCATGTTTTAAAATTGTGAATGTTTGTAAAACTTTCTTGACCACGTGGCTGACACATGACAGGTTATTGAAACCACGAGGTAGCCCCCACTGACCAACTATTGTTTCTCCTATGAGTATTATTGCAGACCAATGGCTGTACCAGAGAATGTTATCTTATTAATTACTTCTCCCTGTGTTTATTTTAGCCATGATGTATATGTATAGGAATTAGGTTGGAGATTCCAGTGGACCACGGACTAGAAGATTGTTCGTCGCTTATCTATATATGTGGATTGATCTTGCTGAGGGCTGTTTCTGCCAACAGTGAGACGCTCTGCACACCCTGTGTAAAAGGCGTTGCAGAAACTCGTCTTATGTTTTGCAGACAAGCAGGCTTGGTCCGAGGCAGGAGATAGACCACTGAGAGTCAACCCTGACATTCGGTCTGCACTTGAGCATCGAGCACTGTGCTACAATAGCTCATTAATCAACAAACGAGACCAGGCGACAACAGCAACGCATCTCAACGATAAAGTAAAGTGCTCCAGAAGAAGTGCACACACACTGAGCTATAAGGACAGTGCGATAGTCCACTCTCCTGAAAACGAACATTAGGCAAAAGCAGAACAAAGCCCAGTGATGAGACAGTAGCAAATATCGAGAACAGTAGCAGAATAGATCCATCTAAGATCTACCCTTCTACGAACCACTCGAAAGGAACTTTGGACTGTTAAGTTACTCCTAGCATATAGCTGTATTACATTTTGGACATTTAAGTTAATATAGTGTTTAGAGAATTAGGTATAGAGTAGAGGAAATAAATGTGTGATATTTACTATTAACAAGTGGCTGGACTATCTATGTTTCATCGCCGTGCGAGAGCTAGTGTGTCAGTGAATCTTTTACACATGTCTCCCTATCTCTATAACCCTATCCTACCACAGACCGGGCCAAACATATAAATGTATTAAGATTAGTCATAGTGTGATTTAACTAGCCGATTTCCACAGACGAAAGATGAGTGGGTAATAGCATTCCATTGTGCAGAGCCCAGCAACAATAGACCCACCGTCACAACTTAATTGGCGAGCCTGCTAGGATCTGTGTATAATAGGATAGGAAAAAAAATAGTTGTAGATTATGATTTAGAATAGTTGTTACTGTTAGAACCATAGTTGTAAGTGTAGTAAGGAGACAGTGTTGGTGCACCATCCTTTTGTTAAAAACTTTTTTGCTTTAGCTCTTGTTGTGCTTGCATGTTGCATGGTTCCATTGCAGGTTTTTGCTTAAGTAACTATTGTATGCCATTTGACTTCTTGTTTTATTCTATTATTGATTACGAATTTTGTTGTCTTTGCATTATTTTTATTGAATTGCCATATTGCTAGTGTTTTTGTATTCCGCATGATTCAGAGGTTGGTCATAGACTCTTTTGAATATGTCAGACCCTGTAGCCTTGCAATTGCGCTTCAAGGAATTAGGAGAATCATTACACTTAGCAGGAGCAGATATAATTGCGTATATCAATACAGAAGTAGAGAAGCAGGAAGCTAAGGTAGTGAGAGCAGCAGCGAGATAACAGAAGAAAATAGAAATAGAAGCAAAGAGAGAAGCAGAAGCTAGGCGAATGGAAGCAGAGAGAGAACATAAGAAAATAAAAGCAGAGAGAAGCAGAAGTTAGGCGAATAGAAGCAGAGAGAGAAGCGAAGAAAATGGAAGCAGAAGCAGAAGATAGGCGATTGGATTTTGAGCGGGGAAGAAAAGAACGAGACAGCCAGCATGAGTTGGAATTGAGGAGATTAGGATATGGCCCTTCAAGTTCCACCACAATCCCTCCCCACTCAGATCAACTAGATGTAGCCCCCGACCCAGTACTAGGTATGTCGTTTCCACTTGGGCCATTCAATGAAAGAGAAGGTCTAAATCTCTATCTGACTAGGTTTGAGCGTCTAGCAACAGAGTACAAGCTGGAACACACACATTGGGCTTTTAAGCTTAGTCAAGGGCTGAGAGAAAAACTGACAGAGCGACTGACTATGACAGAGTCAAGGAAGCACTCCTAATGGGATTTGAACTCACAGGAGAATGCTACCGGCAAAAATTCTGCACCAATCGGAGAATGAAAGGAGAAAGTTACGCGCAGTTCTCAGATTGTCTGTCCACAATGCTGGATAAGTGGGTTAGCCAGTCAGCCACTGATTAAACGTATGACGGACTGACCGAACTATTAGTGTGGGAACAGCTACGAGCGACCATGTCCCCCGAGCTGAAAACATTTTCAGTAGAGCAGGGCGCGGAAAGGCTGGATGATCTGGTCAAGGTCGCAGATAGGTATATGGCCGCCCACGGCAAAGCTAAGAGCTTCAAGCGAGACCTAAAGCCTAACGGGAAAGAGGTACCGAAACGAAGCCCTCACCGGGACGAGCGCACCGCGATTCGGCCGACGCACCCCAGACCTGGGCCAAATAGAGGACCCATCTCGGAATTCGATAAAAGAGGTCCCGCAGAATAGAGACGGTTTTGCTCGTCTGCAACAAAAATAATCACTCAACCGCGGAATGTTTCAAGTTGGCAGCACAACGAAGAGACGAGCGCGAGAGCCGCCCAGCTCATGAAGTACTAACTCAAAGCAGCGGTACAAATCCACACCCCATCGGAGATCACCCATCGGTCAACGGTAAAGTCGCGAACTGTTTCTATGACACGCGATCTATCATACGACGCCATAGTACGCTAGTAGCTTGTATCGCGCGGACTTGACGGACAAGACAGTCGAACTACAAGGAGCGGACTTGACGAAACCGACGACCACTTGCCCAATTGCTTGGATAGAAGTAGAGAACAGATAGGTCACAGGATGGATCCAAGCAGCAGTTTTACAGAAACCCCCGTATGATCTAATGCTAGGATGTAGGTATGTGTTTTTAGGCCCGCCCCTCAAACTGTAGAGATAGATGCAGTGCAAACCAGGGCCCAAGCTAAAACCCAACCACCCCAGCCCGAGTTAGCCCCGAATCCAGGACATGCAGAGATCAATACTGCTCAGAAAGCGTACACCTCGATAGCCAAGTGCTTTTAGAAGTTACCAAAGGCGCACACACACCTGCACAAAGGAGACTTCTACATGGAAGATGTGGAGTACTACATTGGCAAGGAGATAGAGATCACACTCAGCTAGTACTGCCCGCCACCCTTAGAGCCCAAGTACTAGAGTTAGGCCAAAACATGCCACTCAGCGGACACATGGGAATTGGTGCCACAGCTTAAGCCCGCGAAATCTCATAATACCTTTAGCGCCCTCTTGCAAGGGTGACGGATATAGGTCAGCGGGATGAGGTCACTGCCTACCTAGTGAAGAGTTAGCCTACACATACTTAGAACAACCTTTAACTTCTGTCGTCTGCTAGGCATCGACTTTAAATTAAGTTACAAAGCTAAAGCCGGATGAACTATTTGAGGCGTGAAACTTTAGTGCTGGGTCCAAACTAGCCTATTGTGACAATATCTATTCCAGAAGAACATAAGAACTCCTGAGATATCGTGTTTTTTCGCAGACACCTGAAAACCTACAATGTTTCATCAGCAGCAGTAGGTTGTACAGTGCATCAGTTGGTTTAAAGAAAATTACCACCATCTTTATTTTTCCTTCTCTCGAGTACCACCAGCATTTCCTCATTTATTGGCACATTACAAGTAGACGTCGTCATCATCAACATCATCATCCTCTTGATGTGATGACGAAACTATTTCTTTCAGCGCCTTTAGATCGACCTCGCTTTTTGTGGCCGGTTCTTTTGGCTACTTTCTGAGGACGCTGGATTTGTTACTTAACAGATACAACTTGCGGATTCAAAATCCCGTTTCTTAAGATTGAATTCAAGGTAAGGTCAGAGCATACCATGAATGCGAAAGGTGTTTTCCAGCCTTTCAACGTGTGCCTCCAGCAGTCTGATCGTACCCGCAGCAGCGTCTACGTAATACGAGGCGCCATGAAGAAGCGGTGAGAAACTTGATATGCAGGTCATGACTGGCGAGGAAGTGTCGATGACGCAAGAGTAATTGCCATTCTCCAGTGGGTTTGGAATGTTGAGATAGAAGTGTCCATTGGTATGAACGGTACTCAATAGAGTCCGTTGAGATGGCGTCTACAGAAAGCAGCAACAACAATCAGGTAAAGAAAATGGCAACAACAATTATTAAATAATGACACAACGATAAGCGTCTCTGTGTGGGTGTCTATGTATTTGCGAGCACATGCAAGCGTGCTTGTGTGTGTGTGTGTGTGTGTGTGTGTGTGTGTGGGTGGGTGGGTGTGTGTGCGTGCGTGTGTGTGTGTGTTTGATTATGTTTAGACGGCGTTCTTGTGACAAACACTTGAGAATCTACATACGTTTTATTGACGGACCCCGTTTTGCTGACGTCAACACAATGATCCGTTAGAGTTAGGGTAAGGGTTAGAATTAGGGTTAGCGTTGGAACACTTAAAACCGGAGACCAAAGATTACCAATTGTGTGTGTGTGCGAGTGTGTGTGTAGTGCGTATTTCTCAAGAGGTGAAACCACAAACACGCTTTGGATTGCAGATTTGACAACAAACAAAAGGAAAAACGTGACAACGTGATACCTGATTTCCCAAGAACCAATATTTCATAACTTTGGATCTGATCTACCAAAAAAAATTTCATTTATGACTATTAAAAAAACTGTCAGACGCAGTTGGAACTCTATACAGAATACAGAATTTATTCAGCCAAATGAAAATATAATTTGCCTATGGAACTTGCTCTGATGTTGGTAAACAGTCACACACACACACACATACACACTCCACACTCAACTGCAAGAGAAAACTAACCATCCAATAGGCATTGACCTTGGAGTCCCAGAGGCTGGAGAATGTTCCACAGCTGAGAACTAGATGGTCTTGGTTGGTGACAGGGCTGAACTCTGTCAATGGTTCCATGGTCACAGTCAAACTGCTGCTGGAGGTTATTGCGGAGAAGGCTGAAAATTCCACCACACAAAATCTCTGGCAATATACATAGGGAAAATAGGCATATTTCCTGTAAAAGGACACATTGTTTTCTATAAATTAAATTTTCATTTTCTGTTATTAGAAGTGTATTTAGTGATAACAAAGAACACCCTTTTCTAAGAATATGTTGTAGCATTTGTGTTATTACCAAATTCAGAAATACATAAATGATCACGTCAGGAAATAATAATAACATGTATTGAAAGCATGAAACATGAAAGCTACACGAGTAAGCAGCCATTTACGCATGTGTGACTTGTCAACAAAATCTGTAGCCAACATGTATTGGCTTTTGTCATTAAAACCATAGTGTGTTGTGGAGACAGCAGCAAGAATAAACAGCAAAATATAAAAGTACATTTATCATAAGCGAGTTTTCTTCTAACCGATTTCCTACCAAACGGACTGCATTGTAGCGTATCTAATGGACTCATCAGGAAAAAACATTTAACTAGGATTAATGTCGGGGATGCTTTTTGTTAACCTATGTCTCATGTTCTTATGCGAGGATATTTACAACATGTACTGTACACAAACCTAACGTTCCTAAAAGTAGTGATAGTAGCTGAAGGAGAAGTAATATTACATGTGACTTGCAACACAACGCTTTGAATGTCGGCACTGTTCTGTCCTTGGACGTTGACATACACACTGTAGGTACCACTGTGTTGGAATTGAAGATTCAGAAGCCGGATTCCGGCATTGGAGATAAACTGCAAGTGCTGGGTTGCTGACGGTTCCGTGAAAAAATGGTTTTCAACCAGCGTTGCGATGAGAGAGGAGGCTGTTTCTGCAAACGTCCAATCAAATCATGTTCAACTGTTTTCCTTAACTAGGTTCCTATTCGTCTTGGACAATAACATATCATCTCTTATACAGTTATGCTTGTCAACTAACATACTAATTTCACTGATTTAGATGCTAAAAATATTCTATACAGTTCAGAGTTTGAAACTTACGGCCAGGGCGTTGGAAAAACCACTCAACAGCGATAACATGTGCAGAGCTGATCTTGAGCAGGTAACTCCATGGCAGATCCAAATCCTGACCCACGCAGGCAGGAATCGTGCTTGAGTTCCGCAAAGTGGAGTTACTCAACCACGTCACAGAAGGATACATGCGGTCAGCTAAACAGGGACAGAAGGCCTAGTAATGAAATATGTAATAGTTTACTGCAAATGATACTTTGAGAAGGGAGAGCGGGTTGCTGCAAAAGATGAAGGTGTGAAGGGCCAGAATGTGTGTTAGAACATTGGGGATTAGAGAGCATATTCCAGTCCTGCTCACAACGACAGCCGACTGGATGAGAATCCCTGCTGCTTCGTCCATCCTTGACATGTAATAATAATAATAATAATAATAATAATAATAATAATAATAATAATAATAATAATAATGGATGCTACATACGCGCCTTTCCCCAAATCAATCAGACTCAAAGCGCGGCGATCTGTACCAACATACACGCTCACCTATCTCATCCACCCTCCCAGAAACACAACAAATACACGTACACATCCAGCACTCGAACAGGTGGTGTAAGGGCAGGGAGATCGCTATTGAAAGACGGAAAGAAAATCGAATTTTTATTTTTGAAATTTTCTATTGACTGCGTCCAGTACCATGATTGAAGGGAGGGAGGAAACCGGAGTGCCCGGAGAAAACCCTCGGTGACCTCAATAGTCTCGTACCTAAGTCACATACGTTCGCCCCTTGCGGGAATCGAACCCGCGACCTTCGGCATAGGAAACCGGTGACATGTACATGGAATTAAATAAGGTAAAGGTAAGCGAATTGAGTCAACTAAATTTCGGAAGTCATATTATATCATAATTAATATGGTAAATCTGACAGCTGGTAGTAGAAATGGTTAGGCTGGAACTAGATGACTGAAAATAATGAGGTTCCGCTGAAAGCGGTATCGCCCTCTGGTGGAGATAACGAGGGCAACGTTTACCTGGCATCTGAATTGTACGATTAGCTGGTACATGGTAAGCGTAAGAAGTCTCCCGTTGCCTCGCTCATTCGTTTATACCAGTTAATGAACCTCCGTATTTGCAGCAGCTGTGATCATAGGTAGTTGTCTAACTATCCCTTGGAAATTTCTCTCTCTCTCTCTCTCTCTCTCTCTCTCTCTCTCTCTCTCTCTCTCTCTCTCTCTCTCTCTCTCTCTCATTTTCAAAGTGAAAAACACACAAATAATCATATTCTTTATCATTTCACGGAAAACAACCTGCTACATGAAATTCAGTCTGGTTTCAGAGCCAAACATTCTTTTCAAACAGCTCTTACATCTGTGATAAAAAAAAGGCTAAATAATCTTAATTAGCCAATATTTTCTGGAACATTATTCGTTGACTTTTCAAAAGCTTTTGATGTAATCGACAATGACCTTCTTGTGCACAAATTACAATTATACTACATTGGTTAAAAATATCTAGAAATTCTAAAATCGTTCATTTCTGACAGAAAAAAGTGTGTTAATGTAATTAACCAAAAGTCACAATTTGAGATTACTAACGCTGGAGTCCTGCAAGGATATATTTTAGGACCTTTGTTATTTTCCATCTATATAAATGATCTCCCCTTCTATATATATATATATATATATATATATATATATATATATATATATATATATATATATATATATATATATATATTATATATATATATATATATATATATATATATATTGGGTGCGTGCGCGCGTGTGTGTGATTGAATGTAAAATTTAAAACTTATTTATAATTAACAATTTATTGTTATTATTATTATTATTATTATTATTATTATTATTATTATTATTATTATTATTATTATTATTATTAATTACTTTATGAAATAGCTTGTTTGTGTTAGATTAGGATTAGGATGTGTATTGTTATAACGTTATTTTTCCAATTCATTGTTATTGTTACAAGGTCAGGACGTAAAAAAGTGAACCCAGCGCTTACTCTTTTACCATTGGAAAGTAAAATTTTTATCTTATCTTCCACATCTCTCTCTCTCTCTCTCTCTCTCTCTCTCTCTCTCTCTCTCTCTCTCTCTTTTAATTTGCTTAGTGATTTGTTACCGTAGTTAAGGAATATGTTTGTTTCAAATTATGTTAGTTTAATTAATTTGTTTGTTCTGCATTGTTTATTAAGGACTAGCTGTAAGACAGGACAAAAGGACTTAATGCTATTATCCTATTAAAGGTTTCGACTTCGACTTCGACTTCTCTCTCTCTCTCTCTATCTCTCTCTCTCTCTCTCTCTCTCTCTCTCTCTCTCTCTCTCTCTCTCTCTCTCTCTCTCTCTCTCTCTCTCTCTCCTGAGTGTGACTGTTTAAGTATGTGGGATCAGTTCTATTTCTAACGCAAACGACACCACCAACTTGGTGCAATGATTGGTGTTGTTTTTGTTGTTGTTGTTGCTGTTGTTGTTGTTGTTGCTGTTCTCTATTTCCCCAAGACATGTAGGGTACTAATTGAAATAGTCGGGAACCAGAACGTGCCAAACGTCGGTCTGTCTGTCGGTAGGTAGGTAGGTCCGCTGAACGCGATATCTCAGAAACCACTGAACGTATTTTGACCAAACTTCGTAGGAGCATTACCTAATTTAAAATCTTTTTTTTTAAGGGAAACCATTCAAATGCATTCTCAGACACTCACACGTATGGACCAACTGCTTGCTGAGGGTTAATTCTCTTGAAATGCGGCTCGACAACACTGCTTCCGATCTCCAAGTCAACCGAACCACCTCCTTCCCTAGTCTGATTTTCAGCTATGTGTGCCAGTGTCTGGAAATACATTTGAAAGGTTGCCATCTTGTTTACCTTTCTTGGGATGTTTAGTTCATGTATTTAATTGGTATTTTCAAACCGCTTTATCGGATAATAACGTTGTATTGGATTTGATTGGATTTCATAAACTCGTCCAATTGTGTGAACAACCGAATATTTGAAAAGGTAACTAATATTTGGGGCGTCTCCTTCAAACGAACAAAAACATTAAACAAAATAAATAAACATAACAAAAAGTGCACTTACTGAGAAAAGAATGTATAACCCCGCAAGCGATTGTGACGAATATAGCACATTGCAGTACCCTGTCCATCTTCCTGAATTTCTAAACGTCTTTCTGAAAATAATGCAGTACACAGATATAGCAGGAAGTATTGTTCGCTTTAATTGAAGAAACCTGCAAAGACGCTTTTCTGGGATGGCGTCAGAGACTACGGTTAAAGGTTAAATAACATAGGCAAAATAATCTACTATCGGTAGGAAAACAAAGTTTCTTATGAAACAATGGATTATCATGCAGGCATTGACTGGGCCAATCCGGCAGTCTGGTATAAATGAATTCAGGTTACTGAGCGCAGTTAGCTCAGTGGTATACGCCGTGTACTCGAACGTCAGGCGATAATGTTGCAGTTTGCACATGCAATGGTTTAAACACCTTTGAAGACCTCGAGTTTACTTTTTTTATTTTTCAACTGAGACACTGCGCTCCTACTCCTTCGGAAGAGAGTATAAACCGAGGTCTAATCTGTGCACGCACGCATTCCATCGCTAGGACTTTAAAGATTCTGTTGCTCATGTCCTAGACGGGTGACTGAGGGCTAAACACACCCAGCATGCACTAGGTCCCTTCTCCCCATCCCCGGTCGCCCAGGACTGTGCTCAGTCGCCTGCCCGTCAGACTATGCGCCCAAAGGCTGCAAGTGAGCGCCTCGGGCGGCTTGAGTTAGATCCTGTGTCGTCCAGCGCCTCCAGCGGCTCTTGAGCTGGAAAAGCGCCGAAATAAAATTGATTAAATAAAATACATAAATAAATATTACCCTTTTCGTCTCCTTTCTTTTACTTTCTTTACAATGTAATTCCACTCTTCCTTTGTTTCTTTTCTTCTTTCTTGCCCCAGACATTATCTGGAAATGCCTTGAAATAAAACATCAGAAAGAGCAAATGTCAGTCAGTCAGTATCGGTCTGTCTATCGGTCTGCATGTCTGTCGTTCCGCAGTCTGTCGTATGGAACGTCATTTCAGATGCAAGGAGCTTGGTAACAGAGGGACAGTACCGTTGCCATGTGGTTTTTTTGTTCTGACCGAAGAAATTCTGAAGAGTTTTGAATCTTTGGCTGAACGGAGGTGCCCGGACGGTGTATAAAGATGGAGGAGATCAGAAAGGCACTGGGGAGCATGGTTTCAAAGCAAGCACAGGCAGTCTTGTACTCTACTCGAGCATCAACATGTAACCAATGAAGGGAGCGAAGGAGTGACGTTATATAATCAGATTTTCCTAGATTTGCAAACAAGAAGAGCTGCAGAATTTTGGACCCGCTGAAGTAT
>CM072515.1:11120382-11162882 GCA_036898135.1 Oncomelania hupensis
TTGGGGTAAAGCCTCAGCCGTCCCCTGCGTGGGATGTCTTTATTGTAAAGTGACTGGCCGGTGGAGGGCATTCAATTTTCCCACTAGGGTTGTTTCTGCAGATCTTTTATGCGGATTGGGGGTTGTCCGGTCCTGATTTGGCTCGGAAGAGTCCGCTGGACCTAATCTTCCTATCCTATCCTGTCCCGTAACCCGAAGGTCGTAGGGGCACCACAGATGATCGTTTAACCAGCATACTCCATCTTTCTCTGTCCTCAGCAGCCCTGATGGCTTCGCTCAGTGTCAAACCAGTCCATTCTCGAATGTTGTCCTCCCACCTCTTTTTCGGTCTCCCTTTTCTTCTACCTCCTTGCACTGTGCCTTGCAGAATAGTCTTTGCAAGGCCTGATGATCTGGTGACGTGGCCATACCACCGAAGTTTCCGTTTCTTCACCACTGTTAGCAGGTCATCATGTTGTCCAATAGCTTGTGTGATGGTCTGTCGGACTTCGTCGTTGGTGATGTGTTGGGTATAGGAAATGCCCAGAAGTCTTCTGTAGCACCTCATCTCCATGCTTTGTATTCTTCGTTGGAGATCTGCTGTGAGGGTCCATGCTTCGCAAGCATATAGGAAGATGGAGATGACAAGGGAGCGCAGCAGTCTTACTTTGGAATGTAGACTGATGGTCCTGTCTTTCCAAATGGGCTTCAACCTTGTCAGGGCAGCAGTTGTTTGTGCGATCCTGGAGAGGACTTCCTGTCGGGACCCATTGTCTGATACAATGGCTCCTAAATATTTGAAGCTATGCACTGTGTCGAGGGATTGGCCTTGGACTTTGATGTCCGTATTGATGCCATTGGTGTTGTTGGTCATCATTTTGGTCTTCTCTGCACTTATTTCCATTCCATAGGCTTTGGAGGTGGTGTCAAGCCTCTGTACCAGCTGTTCAAGTTCTTGTTCCTCTCCAGCCAATCCATCAATGTCATCTGCAAAACGAAGATTGGAGATTGCTCTACCCCCTATGCTGACTGTGCCTTCATGGTCAGCAAGAGCATCCGAAATGATACGCTCTAGGAAGATGTTGAAGAGTGTTGGAGAGAGTAGGCATCCTTGACGCACACCGATTGTTGTTCTGAACCAATTCCCGATGGCTCTGTTGTGGAGGACTGCACTGGTAGCCTTGTCATACAGGCTTTTGATGACTTCAATAATTTTTGGGCTGATGTTGTACACTTTCATTGTTGCCCATAGAGCTGCATGCCAGACTCGGTCAAACGCCTTCTTGAAGTCTATGAACACATGATATAGATGTTGTTGGTGCTGTAGGTATTTCTCACAGATTATTCTGAGGTTGAAAATCTGCTGGACCTAAAGCAACAATCAATCAATCAATCAATCAGCGCTCTTACGAGTATCAATATGATTGTATGCATTCAATTAATACTTGTTTTCATCTAGTTTAGAACATAATCTCTATTTGGGGATGCGTCAGTTTTGTGCATGTCCAGATAAAACTGTGAAATTATCGGAATCAGAACGAGTCAATTGTTGGTATGTCCGTCGGTCCGGTTGTTGCACGACATATCTCTCTCAAGAACTACTGACCGGATTTTGACCAATTATCTGAAATCAGATCGGTCTGTCTGTCGGTCGGTCTGTCCGTTGCATACCTTACCTCAAGAACCATCGAACAGATTTTGAGCAAACTTGGTAGGAACATTACCTATAAGACAGTGGCCAGCCTCCTGTGCCATCATATTGGTTCTATCCCAAAGGTCAAGGTCTCTGGGGTCAACTAAGCTCAATATTTGAAAAACGGCTTAACATAATTGTTGATTTTCGGATATACAAATATTTCGCCTTGTGGCAAAAACATTCACTAGATTTCGGGTTGTCGTTTCGTCACCCTAATTTCCAGGTTATTTGCTATGCCAAAAACCTTTATCCCATTAAAGTTTCAACTTCAACTTCAAATTGTTTGTTCAAAACACCTTTTTTTCGGGTGTTGGGGGGTGGAAGGGGGGGTGACCTTATCTCAAAATGGACAAGATCAATTTTGATTATGTTTACTATGCAACCCCCGTTGGGGTGCCGGGGGGTTCAGGATAAATAGTATCCCCACTTTCTGGAAATTTAGTGCTTTAAATTCCCACTGTCGCTGTCTTTCTCATTTGCTCTTTCTCATTCCTGCTCTGTTCTATCAATCTGCTATACTATCGTCTTCCTCGCTAGCCCAGTCTCCTACCTTTTTTCTTGAAAACTCTTCCGGGATAAGACTCCTTATTTGTGTATAAGGTCTGTTGGATCAGCTTGGGAATATTGGACGCTTTCTGCCAGGTGGTCACTAGGGCTTCCTATGATGTTATTATTTAGCAATGTAGGCATTTTATATGTATGTGTTTTGTTGATAATTTATAATGATGTTTGTATTCTATTTTGTTTTTGTAAACGGGGGTTCGATAAGTTGGGGTGAAGCCTCAGCCGTCCCCTCCGTGGGATGTCTTTATTGTAAAGTGACTGGCTGGTGGAGAGCTTTCGGTTTTACCATTAGGGTTGTTTCAGCAGATCTTTTTTGCGGATCGGGGGTTGTACGGTCCTGATTTGGCTCGGAGGAGTCCGCTGGACCTAAAGCAATAATAATGTAATGTAATGTAATCACCAATCTGCGTTTTAAGTCCTCGCCCTTTGCCTTTTTACATTACCTAGATTATTATATAAATGGCCAGCCTTCCTTGTCATTGTAAGGAGGCACTGTGGTCTAATGGTAGTGCTTCGGCTTGCGGATCGGAAGGTCCCGGGTTCGAGCCCTGGCCGGGCCCTGGCCGGGCCATTGTGTTGTGTCCCTGGGAAAGACACTTTACTCCTGTTTTCCTACTCCTTCGGATGAGAGTATAAACCGAGGTCTAGTCTGTGTCGCATACATTCCATCATAACGGACTTTAAAGATCCTGACGCTCATGTCCTAGACGTGTGAGTGCCGGTGACAAGAAAACACCCAGCATGCACCTAGGTCCTTCTCCCCCATCCCTGGCTGCCCAGGATTGTGCTCAGTTGTCCGGGCGTCAGACCATGCGCCCAAAGGCTGCGGGTGGGCGTCTCGTGCGGCTTGAGTTAGATCCTGTATCAGCCAGCGCCTTGAGCAGCTCTTGAGCTGGAAAAGCGCTATATAAGTACGATTAAATAAATAAAATAAATATTTGCTTTTTTTGCAAAGGTCAAGGTCGTTGTAATCAAGGAGGAAGTAAAGAAAGAGATTGTAACAAGATAGTAATCATTTTTGTTTAGTTGAAAAGTGTACATTGTGTCATCTTTACGTGCTGACGTTTTAGGTTTACTACGACTTGTGACACTGGGGTTTTGTTCAGAAGAAAATTGCTGATTGATGAGGAGACATTTTAATAATTGTTTATGTGTGTATTTTTATTATATTCTAACCCTATTCCGGGGTAAGTGAATTATCAGATATTAGAGAAGGATATGTAGTTTTAACTGATAACTTCAGAATACGTCACAAGTTGAGGGAATTCAAATTTCAGATAGGCTTAGATTTTAAATTTGAAGGTCGTAGTTTTGAGCAAAAAGGTTTCGTTGTCCTTGAGTAGCAACAACACATCCCAAAGTTGTCGTCCGTGATGACGAATAGAGTTATCAATGAGTGTGCTCGCAGAACAGCAGTACGACATTACGGGCTATTTTTAAGCGAAAACTTAAGAGAAATAAATAATTTTAACCAATCATTATTAAGGAAAGACTGTAGCTTCGGGGTATATGCAAAAGGAGACGTCTGCTGAAGTGGCAAGTGAAAAGGTGGGTTTTATCGACTTAAACTTGTGATAATTGTTATTAAATAAGAATACCCGTCGCTAAAACTTTTTGTACAGATAATAGAATGCGCTATTTCCATGTCAAAGCAAAAACAATTTCGAAATTCGACCGTAAAATACTTTAAAAATGTTTTTTAGTTCCTGCACGTAGCATTAACACGTGCCAGGAGTTGTCGTCCGTGATGACAAATAGAGTTATCTCTAAGTGACAGCCCTATTTTATGCTTACACACTTCAAAATACAAATAATTTGTCATGCATGATACATTAAGTTTGAGTTTTTTAAAATTTATTTACAAAGATCACATCAAGGACTAACTTATTAAAGCGTTAAATTAACATTCTGTCCAATATATAAGCAGGCCATCGGCCGGTCACCTAAAATGCAAGAAAAGCTAAAAATGCTGATTCAGCGTTTTTTTCTTTAATGGCTAGAAAAACAAAGTTTTCGACTTATGTTAAAAAAGGAACTTTTTTTTTTGCAATATACATGCTTTCCTGTTTAAATTTAGGCCATTTTTTTTTTAAATGCTGTGTTGTTGCTACTTTGAGCATATTAATGGTAAGCTATTGAATATAGATGTGATGCGTCAAGCTATTGACTATAGATGTGATGCGTCAAGCTATTGAATATAGATGTGATGCGTCAAGCTATTGACTATAGATGTGATGCGTCAAGCTATTGAATATAGATGTGATGCGTCAAGCTATTGAATATAGATGCGATGCGTCAAGGAAACGAAAAAGCACAAATTTAGTAGTCTTTCGCATGGTCTGTTGTAGGGTTTTTATTGTTATTCATTACCATGTATTGACGGAGACCATTTTCAAGACAACAACGGAATCATCAACGTCATCACTGTCACGTGGGGTTTATGGGCTCTGCACAATGGAATTATGGACCCTCACGTTTATTCGGTGGGAACTGCTAGTAAGTCACCCTATGAATTACTTTAATAAATTTATTCGTTTAGCTCGTTCTGTGTTAAGGTTGGGGTACAGAGATAGATAGAAAAATGGTAAAAGATTACTGTCACACTAGCTTTCACACGGCTATGAATCATATGTAGTCCAGCCACTTGATAACAGTTAAAATCACACATTTATTTCTTCTACTCTATACAAGATTCTCTAAGTACTAATCTAACTTAAAAAGTCTCAATCACTGCTACTAGTTCGATCGCTGATAGTCTAGGCAGCTGTTATATCTTCCTCGGGCACTTGCTATTTGAGTTTATGTAGATTGGACTACTGTGGTCCGTTTTACAGTTTCTGAAGAGTGGACTTCTGTGGTCCTGTTTCGATCAGTTTAAGTGCACCTTTGGTTTTACACTTAACTGCTAGATGGTGCGTGCGAAGTCCTTCTGTGAGGTAGCTTCTGGTCCACCTGTGTCGTTGTGTAGTTGGGTTCCCTTGCCACGCTGTGGGGTCTGACAGGGTGTTTTTCCGGGTAGCTCTTTCCGACTTGTGCGGTAGAGGCTCCTCAACCAACTCGTCGTTTCTGTGGAGTGGGACGCACAGGATAGCTCGCCTGCTCGTCTGTAATATAAGAGACGAAATTCTGCACAACCCTGAATAATCGGTTTGTGCAGAGCGTCTCACTGAAAGCCAAAGTAGCCCTCAGTGATAGCTCCACATCTCTATACATAAGCGACGAACATTCTGCTACTTCCGGGGTCCACTGGAATCTCACTCTAAATTCCTATACATACATAAATATCAATCGTGTCTAACTATACACATACAGAATTAATAATATTATAAACATTCAGTGGTACAGTCACTGGTCTGCAAACATACATATAAGTTAAACAACAGTGGTTCCGTACGGGATACAACATGGCGGCGCAACCGGTCATGTTTCGCCACGTGTTCGGCTTTTCCACATGGTCACGCAAATTCGGATTAACAATTCACATTTATGCATAGCAAATTCCACAAACATAATTTCAACAATAATATAACTATATCACGATGAAACAGAAGTGTGTTCATTTACCTGTTTGACAAGTTCAGGCCCGTGACGACTAAATAGAATTCTGAGATTCCTAAGTCCTGCTTCCTGGTCTATGTGTGGAGAGATTTCTCTGCCAGCTATGTCGCTGTTCACACTTCGATGTCTTACTCCCAACTGACCAACGCTGTGTTAGGCTCGGACCCAGTCAAACTGGCTCGAACCGCTTTGCCTAAGCTCTCATTGGTTAAAATGTTTACGACTCTTGCCCACAGTGCTGATTAACTACGCAGCGTGGGTCGGGCTCGCGGTGTGTACTTTAATTGCTGCTGTGTAATATACTGACTCTCTACTGTTACAAAGACTACACAAGGCTAAATAGTCAACAGGCAGAGTTAAAACTAGCCAGTTCATGACAGGCTCCCTCAACTGAAAAAAGGCGATGACTACTGGATTCGACCTTTTTCTACTACAGAGCCTAGTTTAACACTGCACTATCCTAGGGTCCTATTTACAAACTAAGTAAGTTGCTCTACCTGAGCTGTAATGCTATGCCAGGTAGCTATGGACACTAGTGACAGGGTATTACTGGGCGGGGACGAATTCTGGTGCTGTGGCCCTTAGTTGTGTTGGGTGGGCTCCAGCTGCTGTGTCCTCCACGAGATGGCGACTGAGGTAGTCGGCTTAGTGGTTCTCTTTGCCGGGGATGTACTCGATTTGGAATGAGTATGCCTGAAGGGTGAGCACCCATCTCATCAGGCGAGAGTTCAAGGATTTGGAGGCTGCCAGGAACGATAGTGGTTGGTGGTCCACCTGAACTGTGAAGTGGGTCCCATACAGGTAGAGTTGGAATTTCTGTATGGCCCAGACTAGTCCAAGGCATTCTTTCTCCGACGTGGCGTAGTGGGTCTCGGCGGGTCTCAATTTTCTGCTGGCGTAGGCGACAGGGAATAGCGTCTCTGCATTCTTGGGGTCGCGCTGTAGCAGTACTGCTCCGAGGCCTAAGTCGCTTGCGTCGGTGCGAAGAACGAATGGCTGGGTCAAATCGGGTAGGTGGAGTACTGGCGCCGATGTCATTCTGTCCTTGAGTGTTTGGAATGCTGTCTCGCATTCGGCTGTCCATACTACTTTGTCCGGGGCGATTTTCCGGGTTCCATTTGTCAGTGGTACGGCGATGCTGTTGTAGTTGGGGATGAACTTCTGGTAGAAGCCGCAGAGTCCTAGAAACGCCTGCACTTCCTTCTTGGTCTTGGGCCTAGGAGCGTCGAGTAGGCGTTTCACTGTCTTTTCTACCGGTCGCAGGCTTCCTTGACTGATGGTGTGTCCCAGAAATTCTAGTTCTGTGAATCCAATCTGACATTTGGTGGGTCTTGCCGTCAATCCCGTGTCTCTGAGGCGGGCGAGTAGTTGTTGTAGGAGCGTGACATGTTCCTCCCACGTAGGTGTTGCGATGAGGATGTCGTCCATAAACGAATGTAGGTGCTCGCTGCTCAGGGGTGCCAGGAGTTTTCGCATCATGGCGCTGAAGATGCTGGGTGCGTTGTGGAGTCCGAATGGAAGTACGTTGAACTCGAAGTGTCCTTCCATAGTGCTAAACGCTAGGTACTTTCGGACTTGCGGTTGCACTGGTATCTGGTAGTATCCTTTGCTGAGGTCGATGCGTGAGAAGTACTTCGCTCGCTGTAGCTTGGCAAATAGGTCTGTCTGGTCCGGGAGTGGCTCTGGCTGGAACTGCGTTACCGCATTCAGGAGTCTGAAGTCGATGCACAGTCGATGCTCTCCGTTGGGTTTTCGCAACAATACCGTGCCTGCGCTGTAGGGTGAAGTAGACTCTGAGATGATTCCGGCTGCCAGTAAGGTGTCTATCTCTTCCTTGATGGCTCGCTGCTGTGACAGTGGCATCGGGTAGAGCTTCTGGCGGACGGGTGTTGGGTCGGTCACCGTTAAGGTTACTTCGACGAGGTCTGTCCTCCCTGGTCGGTCTGTTAGCACAGTCTGATGTTGTCGAATGACCTGTAGTACTTGCTGTCGCTGTTTAGCGGCTAGGTCTCCGTTGAGTATCACGTCTTTGTAGGTTTCTTTGGAGTGCAGGGGATACTCTACTGCATTGGTCTCCATGCTTTCTCCTTCTTCCGCGATGGCGATGGCTAGCAAGTTGTGAGTGCTGGGGGTCGCTGGTCGGTCCGTATACTTCTTGAGGAGATTGATGTGGTGGTATCGGGCTCTCCCGTTCACCTCTACTTGGTAGACTGTCTTGGATTTCTTGGCAGTCACCCGGTACGGTCCTCTCCAAGCGATGTCCAGCTTGTTGGTTCCACTTGGAAGTAAGAGTAGCACTTGATCGCCGACTTGCAGTTCTCTGTCCTTCGCGTGGCGGTTGTAGTACTTCGCCTGACGGGCTCTTGCCTTCTTCAGTGCTTCACCAGCTTTCTTCCACGTTGCTTTGAGGGTTTCCTGCAGGTCTGCGACGTACTTGGTGGCACCTCTTGGTGTGTCGTCTATCTTGGCTTCCGTCCAACTTCTGCGTAGGGCTTCTAGCGGTCCTGCAAGAGGTCTGCCGAATAGCAATGTTGACGGGGTGTAGCCTGTGGCTGCATGGGGTGTTTCTCGGTATGCGAACAGTGCCGCATTCACGTAGGTGTCCCACGCTTCTGGATTGTCGTCGGCGACTTTCCTGAGTATGGTGAGAAGGGTTCCATTCAGTCTTTCTACTTGTCCGTTGCTGGCTGGGTGGTATGGTGGTGTGCGAATGTGATGAACTTGTATCAACTCGAACACGATTGCATCAGGCGGCCGGTGAACTGAGATCCGTTGTCCGTTCTAATGCTGTCCGGGAATCCGACTCTGGTAAAGATGGCGATGAGTGCATCTGCGATCTTCTTGGTGTCGATCGCTGGCAACGGGACTGCTTCGCACCACATCGTACATGCGTCGACGAGTGTAAGTAGAAATCTGTTCCGCTTCTTGGTCATGGGCAGTGGTCCTACTATGTCTACTGAGACTTGCTGGAATGGTACGCCGACTACTACTGATGGTCCTAAGGTAACTGGTACGGTGTGATGTCGCGGGGAATATCGTTGACATTGGTGGCAAGATTTCACGTAGCGCTTGACATCCTCCGTGATTCCTGGCCAATAGTAGTGTGCGCTGATTCTCTGCACTGTGGCTCCAATTCCCATGTGTCCGCTGAGTGGCATGCTGTGGCCTAGTTCTAGTACTTGGGCTCGAAGGGTGGCTGGTAGTACTAGTTGGGTGTGATCTCCATCTCCTTGTCGATGAAGAATTCCCTCTTCCATGTAGAAGTCTCCCTTGTGCGGGGGTGTGTGCGCCTTGGGTAGCTTCTGGAAGCACTTCGCTATCGAGGTGTCTTCTTTCTGTGCTGTTTTGATCTCTTCGAGTCCTGGATTCGGAGCGAACTCGGGCTGGGGTGGTTGGGTTTTAGCTTGGGCCCTGGTTTGCACTGCAGCTATCTCTACAGTTTTAGGGGGCGTGCCTAAGAACACATACCTACAACCTAGCACTAGATCATACAGGGGTTTCTGTAAAACAGCTGCTTGGATTCGTCCTGTGACGTACCTACTCTCAACTTCTATCCATGCTATTGGGCAAGTAGTCGTCGGTTTCGTCAAGTCTGCTCCTTGTAAGTCGACTGTCTTGTCTGTCAAGTCCGCGCGCGATACAAGAGATTCGCTGACTATCGCGTCGTATGATAGACCTGTGTCATACAGACAGTTCGCTTCTTTTCCGTTGACCTTGACCGTGTCTGTCACCGATGGGTGATCTCCGATCGTGTGTGGCTTGTTACCGCTGCTTTGAGTTAGAACTCTGTGCGCTGGCCGGCTTTCGCGCTCTTCCCTACGTTGTGCGGCCAACTTGAAACATTCTGCGGTGGAGTGATTGTTTCTGTTGCAGAACGAACAATACCGTCTCTGTTCTACGGGACCTCTTTTCCCGAATTCCGTGTTGGGTCCTTTATTTTGCCCAGGTCTGGGGTTATTCGGCTTATTCGCGGTGCGCTCTTCCCGGTTAGGGCTTCGTTTCTGTGCCTCTTTCCCGTTAGGCTTTAGGTCTCGCCTGAAGCTCTTGGCTTCTCCGTGTGCGGCCACGTACCTATCTGCGACCTTGACCAGATCTTCTAGTCTTTCCGCGCCCTGCTCTACTGAGAATGTTCTCAGCTCGGGGGTCATGGTTTCCCGTAGCTGTTCCCATACTAACAGTTCTGTCAGTCCATCATACGTCTTAGCCGTGGCTGACTGGCTAATCCACTTATCCAGCGTTGTGGACAACCGATCCGCGAACTGCGCATAGCTCTCTCCTTTCACTCTCCGATTGGTGCGGAACTTTTGCCGGTAGCATTCTCCTGTCAGTTCGAATCCCGTTAGGAGTGCCTCTTTTACTTTGTGATAGTCAGTCACTCTGTCAGTCGGTAGCTTACTGTAGATGTCATAAGCCTTTCCTCTAAGCCCTTGGCTAAGCTTAAAAGACCAATGAGTGGGATCTAGTTTGTAGGCCTACTCTGTTGCTAGACGTTCAAACCTAGTCAAATAGAGATCTAGACCTTCTTATCTTTCGTTGAATGTTCCCAGTGGAAATGACATTCCTTGTACAGGGTTGGATGCTACCTCTAGCTGATCTGAGTGGGAAGGGGTTGAGGAAGAACTTGAAGCTCCTGACCCCAATCTTCTTAGCTCTAACTCATGCTGTCTGTCTTTTTCCTTTTCTGCCCTTTCATACTCCCATCTCCTACTTTCTGCTTCTCTCTCTGCTGCTAATGCTGCCTTCTTCTGTTCTCTTTCTGCCTCTAGCTCTAATTTCCTCGTTTCTCTCTCTGCCTCTAATTTCTTCTGCTCTGCTTCTAATTTCTTCTGCTCTAGTTCTAATTTCTTTTGCTCTGCTTCCAATTTCTTCGCCTCTCTCTCCGCTTCTAACTTCTTTGCCTCTCTCTCTGCGGCTCTCTCTGCCTTAGCCTCCTGTTTCTCTACCTCTGCATTGATATACGCAATTAGGTCTCCCCCTGCTAAGTGTAAAGCTTCTCCCAATTCCTTGAAGCGCAATCTCAAGGCCACTGGGTCCGACATTGTCAAAAGTGTCTATGAACAACCTCTGAATCTCGTGGAATACCAAAACACTAGCAATATTGCAAGTCAATAACAACAATGCAAAGACAATCAAATTCGTAATCAATAATAGAATAAAACAAGAGTCAAATGGCATACAACAGTTACTTAAGCAAAACCTGCAAAAGAACAATGCAACATACAGACACACAAAGAATTGAAGCAAAAAAGTTTTTAAGTAAAGAGTAGTGCACCAAAACTGATCAGTGTTATGCCCTTACACTATTCTAAGTTATTCTACTTCTACTGTTATCTAATTTTATTGTACTTAGATCCGGTTATACCCAATTCCTATTATGCACAGATCCTGGCAGGCTCGCCAATTAAAGTGTCACGTGGGGTTTATGGGCTCTGCACAATGGAATTATGGACCCTCACGTTTATTCGGTGGGAACTGCTAGTAAGTCACCCTATGAATTACTTTAATAAATTTATTTGTTTAGCTCGTTCTGTGTTAAGGTTGGGGTACAGAGATAGATAGAAAAATGGTAAAAGATTACTGTCACACTAGCTTTCACACGGCTATGAATCATATGTAGTCCAGCCACTTGATAACAGTTAAAATCACACATTTATTTCTTCTACTCTATACAAGATTCTCTAAGTACTAATCTAACTTAAAAAGTCTCAATCACTGCTACTAGTTCGATCGCTGATAGTCTAGGCAGCTGTTATATCTTCCTTGGGCACTTGCTATTTGAGTTTATGTAGATTGGACTACTGTGGTCCGTTTTACAGTTTCTGAAGAGTGGACTTCTGTGGTCCTGTTTCGATCAGTTTAAGTGCACCTTTGGTTTTACACTTAACTGCTAGATGGTGCGTGCGAAGTCCTTCTGTGAGGTAGCTTCTGGTCCACCTGTGTCGTTGTGTAGTTGGGTTCCCTTGCCACGCTGTGGGGTCTGACAGGGTGTTTTTCCGGGTAGCTCTTTCCGACTTGTGCGGTAGAGGCTCCTCAACCAACTCGTCGTTTCTGTGGAGTGGGACGCACAGGATAGCTCGCCTGCTCGTCTGTAATATAAGAGACGAAATTCTGCACAACCCTGAATAATCGGTTTGTGCAGAGCGTCTCACTGAAAGCCAAAGTAGCCCTCAGTGATAGCTCCACTTCTCTATACATAAGCGACGAACATTCTGCTACTTCCGGGGTCCACTGGAATCTCACTCTAAATTCCTATACATACATAAATATCAATCGTGTCTAACTATACACATACAGAATTAATAATATTATAAACATTCAGTGGTACAGTCACTGGTCTGCAAACATACATATAAGTTAAACAACAGTGGTTCCGTACGGGATACAACATGACGGCGCAACCGGTCGTGTTTCGCCACGTGTTCGGCTTTTCCACATGGTCACGCAAATTCGGATTAACAATTCACATGTATGCATAGCAAATTCCACAAACATAATTTCAATAATAATATAACTATATCACGATGAAACAGAAAATTGTTCATTTACCTGTTTGACAAGTTCAGGCCCGTGACGACTAAATAGAATTCTGAGATTCCTAAGTCCTGCTTCCTGGTCTATGTGTGGAGAGATTTCTCTGCCAGCTATGTCGCTGTTCACACTTCGATGTCTTACTCCCAACTGACCAACGCTGTGTTAGGCTCGGACCCAGTCAAACTGGCTCGAACCGCTTTGCCTAAGCTCTCATTGGTTAAAATGTTTACGACTCTCGCCCACAGTGCTGATTAACTACGCAGCGTGGGTCGGGCTCGCGGTGTGTACTTTAATTGCTGCTGTGTAATATACTGACTCTCTACTGTTACAAAGACTACACAAGGCTAAATAGTCAACAGGCAGAGTTAAAACTAGCCAGTTCATGACAATCACCATGAAACTACGACTAAATCGACGATTTCATCACCCTCACCATTGATCTACCACCTCTATGAAACTACGACCAAATCAACGATTGTATCCCCATCACCATTGATCTACCATCACCATGGCATATCTTTTGTTTACCAGTCGATTGAAACGATGAATAAATGACAATGAAGAATGAATTGTATTTAATTGTATTTAATTATTTTAGATTTGATTAATACTTGATTAATTCAACAACTGTATGCTTTTATTCTATTTTCTTTATATCGTAATATGTCATTCTAATATAAATTAACGAATTCCGCTTCATTACAGATAAAAAGGGTGATGGTGGAGTGTAAAATAAATATTTAAAAATTAAAACAAAAAATAATTAAATTACATTAAATTAAATTTATTACAAGTAAACAAATAAATAGTAAGAAATAAATTTACCCGAAAAGTAGAAAATGTAGAAAATGCTAGCTCTACAATTCAGTCCAAGCACGTTTCAGAGACTCCATGCTTGCCACAACCACAGTAATAAAATTGCACAAATTCAATTTGCATCAAACAGCCAACTGGAAATCAAGTAAGGGACAAAACTCCGCGACAGTTCTCCAGAGGATCGACGTTCCTGACACTCTGAAACGCAAGTTTGTGTATCGCTGCTTGACTTGTTTGCATTTTATGAAATGAAGGTTGTTGTAATTTTATTTTATTTATTTATTTAAGGACTGATGCTTTTAATTTGTTGGTTAAAACAGAAAGAAAAAGACGTTTCAACCAAAAATTAGACACGAATATTTGTTCAGAAAATTAGTGTTCATTTCAGGCGAACCCAGTTTGGACATAATTTTTATAAAATAAAAAAATAAAATAAATGAAGGGAAATTCGGACTGACTGTGCGACTAAAAGACAGACTGACAATTTGACTGCTTAGCCATGAAACCTGTTTACCAAAAAATCAACAAAATTGGGTCTGCCGTTTGTTTAAATATTGATGTCGACGTGTTTCGCAGCAAAATGAATCTAGCGACCTTGACCTTTGCATACGTGCAAACAATGATTGGCTGTCCATTAACCTAGGAAATGTTCCTATGACGTTTGGTCAAAATCCGTTCATTGGTACTTGAGGTATGACATGCGACCGACCGACTGACAGATATTTGCCTTGTAGGCTAATTCCCAACTTTTTCAAAGTATTTTCAGATTATATTATCTGCAAATACGAAACTGGGCTCACTTTGGAAGTAAAATTCGAGAAGAGCAGAGAGGACAAGAAAACTGAACGGTGAGGGGGAGGGGGGGGAATATATTGATGAGGAACAACGAGATCTAAAATATATATATATATGAACCATTACTAAAAGTTATCCTATTACGGAAAACTGGATGATTTAGCAAAAATAAATATTATAAGGTACAGAAATAAAGTTAAAAAATATAAATACATAAAAACTCGGTGGTGCACAGTATACTTCCAATCTGAAAAACCTACAAACAACAGCAGATCCGGAAGTCAGGTCACGTAACAGGAGAAAAATGCTGGATCAAGTGGTGGACCTGCCTAGATATTGCGCTAATTGAGGGAAATATTCGTTGTGCTTGCTGATAGTGTTGGTGGGAAAGCAATGCTGGATCTAATTTGGGACCTGTCCGAATATATTTAAAGCTGCGCATTACCTTCGCGCTCACAAGTGTGCTTACAAAGTGCTTCCTACTATTTGACTTAAAGGAACCCACGCCCCCACTCCACAGATCTTTTAAACATTCACAGTGAGTGTTGCCTCACTGAATAGGACAAGCTTACGACGAAAAATAACGCTTAATTTTTAAATCAATAAATAATTTATTGTGATTTTTTTTAAAAATGGGCAGCCGCTAATCATTGTTTTTTTAGCTAAAAATAACGTCAACCAAAGCCAGTAAGGGGCAGACCCCCTCTCCCTTCCTTTATCTACCTCCTCCCTTTCCTCCCCCCCCTTCTATCCCAAAGTTTATCGGTAAGGTTTTTTGTTATTTAGGTCGATACAATAGACCCTACCTCACACACTCTTGAAGCCGCCTGGTTCATTCGGAAATAGGGTCAAAGGTCACACGGCTATGGTACTGGTGTACCGCTAAACAGGGGGAATCACTCCCTATCCTATCCTATCCTGTCCCATAACCCGAAGGTCGTAGGGGCACCACAGATGATCGCTTAACCAGCATACTCCATCTTTCTCTGTCCTCAGCAGCCCTCATGGCTTCGCTCAGTGTCAAACCAGTCCATTCTCGAATGTTGTCCTCCCACCTCTTTTTCGGTCTCCCCCTTCTTCTACCTCCTTGCACTGTGCCTTGCAGAATGGTCTTTGCAAGGCCTGATGATCTGGTGACGTGGCCATACCATCGGAGTTTCCGTTTCTTCACCACTGTGAGCAGGTCATCGTGTTGTCCAATGGCTTGTGTGATGGTCTGTCGGACTTCAACGTTGGTGATGTGTTGGGTATAGGAAATGCACAGAAGTCTTCTGTAGCACCTCATCTCCATGCTTTGTATTCTTCGTTGGAGATCTGCTGTGAGGGTCCATGCTTCGCAAGCATATAGGAAGATGGAGATGACCAGAGATCGCAGCAGTCTTACTTTGGAATGTAGACTGATGGTTCTGTCTTTCCAAATGGGCTTCAACCTTGTCAGGGCAGCAGTTGTTTGTGCGATCCTGGAGAGGACTTCCTGTCGAGACCCATTGTCTGACACAATGGCTCCTAAATATTTGAAGCTGTGCACTGTGTTGAGGGATTGGCCTTGTACTTTGATGTCCGTGTTGATGCCATTGGTGTTGTTGGTCATCATTTTGGTCTTCTCTGCACTTATTTCCATTCCATAAGCTCTGGAGGTGGTGTCAAGCCTCTGTACAAGCTGTTCAAGTTCTTGTTCCTCTCCAGCCAATCCATCAATATCATCCGCAAAACGAAGATTGGAGATTGCTCTGCCCCCTATGCTGACTGTGCCTTCGTGATCTGCAAGAGCATCTGACATGATGCGCTCTAGGAAGATGTTGAAGAGTGTTGGAGAGAGTAGGCATCCTTGACGCACACCGATTGTTGTTCTGAACCAGTTCCCGATGACGCTGTTATGGAGGACTGCACTGGTAGCCTTGTCATACAGGCTTTTGATGACTTCTATGATTTTAGGGCTGATGTTGTACACTTTCATGGTTGCCCATAGAGCTGCATGCCAGACTCGGTCAAATGCCTTCTTGAAGTCTATGAACACATGATATAGATGTTGTTGGTGCTGTAGGTATTTCTCACAGATTATTCTGAAGTTGAAAATCTGTTCAGTGGTACTTCACCATCAGCCTCATCAGCCATCCCAGCAAGGTCCTCCTGAAAATAATACTCAACAGGTTGAAACCACAAGCTGAACAAATCATAGCTGAAGAACAAGCAGGATTCATGGCAGGGCGAATCACTCCCTGTCAAAACAAAAATGGAAAATTCCAACTTTAGTGGTTGATTAGAGCAATGAAATATTACTGTATCGTTTCGTGTAAAGTAAAGCCAATTTTAGGGTAACCTGTTTTCTCTAAAAGTAACCAAATCCTTCGAATTTGGGCCTATTAAACGAAACATTGCATACAGTTGTGGAACGGTCTAATCATACAAAAAATATTCTTTAGGAGGTGCAAGCATCCTCATACAATTGGTCTTCGACGAAGAAATGCTGGATCAACGTGCGTTCCTGTATGAATATTGATTCAGAAAAAAGTATTCGTTGGAAATGCTCACAAACCTGGCTTAGAGGAAATGCAGGATCAGCCTATGGGACGTGCATGATATTAAAAACAGACAATACTGTTCTAGGGGGACGCTGACGGTTGGCTCATAAAGCTGGCTTTACGAAATGCTGGATCGAGTTTTGGACCCGACCTGAAGATTTTCCCTGGAGACAGATTATTCCATTCTGACAATTGCCTACGGCGGATACACTTTTTGGGTGGGGGTGGGTGGGTGGTTTGGAGGATGGAGGAGGAAAGGGTGGGGGGAGGAGAGATTGGATTAGGACATTCCCGTGGGACTTTATCTTAGCTCATGCACTTGGCATTTCTCAGTGTTCCCAGTTGCAATGCATTAACTATGCTTATTGTTATCGATGCCGGTGTATTTGGCTTGCAAATATCATCTTGGGTGTGCGAAGAAAAACAGGACGTTTGTAATAAATCTTTTTTTAAATAATTTTATTCGTCACTCATGTGGGCGAAATTCGGACTGCCTTCTCAGGCCGTAAGAGCGGCGCCATCCAGGACAGGGGGTCGGGGAACGGGTCTTATAGTGCATGCTGCATGGTGAATTGGTGTTTCTGGTATTCACCCGTCCAGGACATGAGCGTCAGGATCTTTGAAGTCCGTGCTGTAGAATACCTGTGTGCACCGACTAAACCTCGGTTTATACTCTCAACCGAAGGAATAATTTTATATACCTATTCGGAGCGGCAGAAGATGATGATGATGATGGTGACGATAATGAAAAAGAAGATGATGATGGTGACGATGATGATGATGATGATGATGATGATGATGATGATGGTGATGATGATGATGATGATGATGATGATGATGATGATGATGATGATGATGATGATGATGATGATGATGATGATGATGATGAAACAAAAGTTGTAGTAGTAGTATATTTTATTAGCTTCTACTGAAACTAAAGATCATTCGAGACGACATATGCAAAAGCGATATAAAAGTGTGAATAACGTATCAATCAAAGAACAACAGTGAAACGGTGAAATGTAGTATGCAGGAGGCCTAACTATACAAAGGCTAAAGACAAATTTACATCACAAACTATACCCAGACGTAAAACTCCCGTCAAATTGCGTCGACTTTTACAAGAGTTGCGTCCCTTGAAAATGGGTTGACGAGGACCATATATAATGGCGGCTGTGAAAGTGAAGCGCAGAGCAGGAGAGAATGCCTGTGTTGCACCGAATTGCAGCAACAATGTGTATACTTTCAGTTGCAAAGGGATATCTTTCTTTCGTTATCCGCTCGACGAATCAAGTTATACGTGATAATTACGTATAATTGCATGCTATTTGCACAATATTTATCTGTGTAAAAAGCCTACGCACACCAAAAAAAAAAAAAGTGGATTCACTCCTTTGACAGTAAAAAAAAAATCCTTTTTGCAGTGACTTGCTAAAACAATAATAGCCAGAGGTGTTTAAATAAAATATTAAAAAAAATTAAGGCGTTCCTACTTCATGCAGCTTTTTCAAAACCACAAAAAGATGGGTGAGAGGAGGGAGGTGTTTGTGATCCAAAATGTAGCAAAACAAACTGTTATGCAAAGGTATCCTGAAACATGTCAATTCTACGTTTACTCATCGTATCCAAGCCTAAAACAGCTTAGTTTGAGGTCACCTGAATAAAATTTTATTTTATATAATGCATAATTATTAAGTACTTTTGCTTTTGTTGATAAGCCTACAGGCTCGGAACTCTGAAGACCCCTACCTGCCGCTTCAAGAACAGGTTTTTTCCACAAGCAGAGACGAACCTCAACTCCTTGTCTGACACCCGATGATACCGGACTATCTCAGTGACTTATGCATAAGAGAGAGCGGAGAGAAAGATAGAGAGGGAGAGAGAGAGAAAGAGAGAGAGAGAGGGAGGGACGGGGAAAGTGAGAGAGTGAAAGAGAAACAGAGAAAGAAAAAAAGAGAGAGAGAGAAAGAGAGAGAGAGAGAGAGAGAGAGAGAGAGAGAGTAGAGAGAAAGTGATAGAGAGAGAATACGTAGAGTGCTTGGGTAAGATAAGAGAAGAGAATTAAGAGAGCGAGAGATAACGGAGAAGAGCGCGCACGTGTGTGTGGATGCGTGTGTCTATTTGATTTGATCATTCTGTTTCTACTATATTCCAGTCAGTATTATTCCTAGTCTTGTATGAGTGTGTCCGCAAGTAAATGGTTGCGCGAAGGTGTGGTTGGCTTTGTTATTGTGTTTAGTATAAATATGTGTGCCAACATCAAAGTGTATTCCTCGTGCTTGTCACCTGGCGAAATAAAGTTCTGTTATCTGTTATTAAAATTCACCTTGCCAAATTCATTCCATGGTTGTTTGAACTGTGTTGTGTATATATTGAAATGATGCTAAGAACCTCACGCTCCAATATTCTCTCCTTTTTTCCCATCTTTTCCTGTCTTTCTCATCACATTCTTCCCTTCTCTCTCATCTTTACCAGTCTTTCTCATCACAATTTAAACCATCCATTTTACATCAATGTTTTAATATTGTTTAAATATTTATTCTTGCGAATGTATGTGTTTTGATGTAATGTTCCAACTCACACACATACCAAACTATTACAACAACCCAATAATAATAATCAACAAATCCAAGTGAAAGTCAGAATTATAAAACTAATGAGAACTAAATTAAGTCAATGAAAAAAATGCAACAACAAAAAACACTTAAGTTCAAATTGATTGATTGATTTATTGTTGCTTTAGGTCCAGCGGACTCTTCCGAGCCAAATCAGGACCGGACAACCCCCGATCCGCATAAAAGATCTGCCGAAACAACCCTAGTGGGAAAATTGAATGCCCTCCACCGGCCAGTCACTTTACAATAAAGACATCCCACGCGGGGGACGGCTGAGGGTTGACCTCAACTACGCGAACACCCCGGTTACAAAAACAAAATAGAATACAACCATCATTATAAATCATCAACAAAACACATACATATAAAATGCCTATAGTGCGAAATAATACAATCATAGGAAGCCCTAGTGACCACCCGGCAGAAAGCGTCCAACACTCCCAAGCTGATCCAACAGACCTCATACACAAACAAGGAGTCTTGTCCAGGAAGAGTTTTCAAGAAAAAAGGTAGGTCATTGATCTAGCGAAGAAGAAGAAGAAGAAAGTATAGCTGAGTGATAGGACAGATCAGGAATGGGAAAGAGCAAATGATGAAGACAGCGACAGTGGGAATTTAAAGCACTAAATTTCCAGAAAGTGGGGATACTATTTATACTGAAACCCCCGGCACTCCAACGGGGGGAACTGTTGCCGCAGTGAATTAGTCATGCCTACAAAGGCAAGACAGGTTTTCAACTGGGGCTTTCACTGTTCCCTTTATAGGTTAGAACAATCTACAGTGACAAAATTGCTCATGACCCCAAGGGGTAGTTCAAATTGAATTGATTGCCAAATATACATTATGAATACTAGGAATACGTTTTGGTACAATGCCCAATTGATCATAAAGTTGAACAGCGCGTGGCTGAAACACGCACACTGAATAATTATATATGAAATAAACTAGGGGCTATGCGTGCGTGTGTGTGTTATTGTGTGCGCCCGTTTGTGTTTAAACTTCACCTGCTTCTTAAAGTTTGTTTTTTATTTATTTATTATTACGTACATTATGATGATTGACTTTTGGATGGAAGATATTGCAGTCAACAGTTCAACCCTAACTTTGGCAAAGTTCTTAACACAAGAGTTTGTTGTTTTTTATCTCTTCAAAAACACACTATTCTCTTTGCTTCAACATTACATTGCACGTTTTGTAAGACAGCCAACGTTTTCAACAATGCGGACACTCGTCACCAACATTCCACACATTCAAGTGAGTAATTTCTGCATCAGTCAGCGCCTTGAGCAGCTCTTGAGCGGGGAAAAAAACATTATATAAGAACAATTAAATATTTTAAATAAAATGATATATATTTTGTAAAATTAACTGAATAATATTGAAATGCAGGTTGTATAAGTACCCGTGCACTACAAAGACAGCCTTAAAAGGCAAGCACTCAGGAATTGTGGGTAATGTCGGTCACTTCCGGCCATGCCGCCATATTTGCGACAGTGGCCGGATGAGGAGATATGAATAATTCACACCTAGAGGGCGCCAGCAGCCACTGTACATTAGTGGCAGACGGCAGATGGAATTCGCGATGGGACAACCTTACTCTCTAAAACCTACAAGCTGTTTAGGTGCGACACAATTATACCTCGATTTTCTGTTCAGTTATACTTTATTAATTTGAAGTAGGTGGCTGAATCACGCACTCGAATGGTACCTAATATTAAGGTCTTCAAGTGACACTGGTTCCTTTCAAAAATGCTGAGTGGATTTTTTTTCTTTCTATCTCGCAAGATCTATAAATCGTCTCTCTCCGATCGCTTCCTCCCCACCACCGTAGATCGCCTCAACTGTGCGTTAAAGAACTCGACCATCCTTTGATAGATGAACGTAAAATAGGTCTACATCGTTTATGTCCAAGTGACTATATTACATGTTCATTCCTAACGGTGTTTGGGTATAAGCTGTCATAGCGGGGAATTCCGTTACGCCCTGCCGGCTCTCTTCTGTTGAAGATGTGTGTTATCTACGGCTTTGCTATCGAGAAACCGTTATAGGCGCCCAAAATGAGTAGGCTTAATGCCATATTTGCTCAGGTAAAACACGCTCGAAGGTTTTAAAATCCGCAATGAGGATGCTTTGGCAGCGTGGATATCAGAGGCTTATATAAAGTCCTACAAGTTCGTATTAACGCAAACACACACAATAGTCTCATGTATTCTCTCTCTCTCTCTCTCTCTCTCTCTCTCTCTCTCTCTCTCTCTCTCTCTCTCTCTCTCTCCTTCTCTTTCCCCGTTCATTCATTCAACCACCCCTCCATCCACGCACCCACCCACCCACGCTCTCATACACTCGGCGCAACAACCACAAAAAAGAAAAGGAAAATCAATTGAAAGGATCGCCAGAGTCCTTCATGCTTGCTTCCCTTGGGGACTTGGGCTATGGGGGAAGTTATGGCGGGAGAGGGGAGATAATTTGATTACTTGACTGCGGCAATAGCCTTTTGTCACGCTGGAAGATCCCCAGTAGTAATCTCCCTTTGCACTTCCGCTGACGCAGGAACCAGCCAATCATAACTAGCGGACACAGAAAAGGAAGGAATTAGGATCCAATTCCTCTTTTGTTCATTAGGGAACGGAGTTGCCTTGTGTTCAGGAATTAGTGCCTTAATTATTGGACAATAAAGACACCCAAGGCGTGAGCTATTTGTAGACCTACCTATTGTAAACGACTGCCTACCGCACACAAAAAAGTGATTCAGGAAGAAAAAAACATGTTCATTTTTTAAAATTTCTGTTGTCCTTTCTTTCTTCTTTTTTAGTTCTTTTCTTTGTTTTCATTCGTTATATTTCTTCCTTCCTTTTTTTCCTTTTCTTCTTGCTTTCTTTATCTCCGTTTTTTTTTGTTCTTGTTTATTCTTTCTTTTCTTTTCTTTAAACTTTTTCTTCCTTTTTTCTTTCTTAATTTCTTTTTTATTTTGTTTTCTTTTCTAATATTTTGTTTTCCTAGTTCCTTTCTTTTCTTCTATTCTCTCCTTCCTTTTATTTTCTTTCGTCCGTCTTTTTTAGTTCGTTTATTTTTTTTTGCTAGTTTTTGATTTTCTATCCTTACTTTTTTCCTTTCATTTCTTTTCAATTTCTTTTTTTTTCCTTTCTTCTTTTAGTTCTTGTTTTCATTTTTTATGTTTTTATTTTCCAGTCTTTCTTATTTCCTGCCTTTTAATTTCTTTCTTTTTTCCATTCTTGGTTTTTTCTATTGTTTCTTTCTTTCTTTTCTTTTTCTCTGTAAAAAAATATTTTGTTACTTTCTTTTTACGTGCTAGCTTTTCTATCTTTACTTTTTTCCTTAATTTCTTTCTTTCCTTATTTACTTTAATTTTTTCTTTCTTTTCTTTCTTTCCTTTTCTTTGTTTTCTTTTTTTATTTTCTGTTATTTATTTTCATGATTTTTTTTACATTATTTTCTTTTCTTTCTTTTTTCCTTTTCCTTTTTCCTTCTTTGTCAGCATAATTCTTTTATTTTATTACGTTCTTCCTTTTTTTCTTTTCTTTCCTTTTTTCCATTGCTCTATTTTTATTGTTTTGTGTGTGTGTGTGTGAGAGAGAGAGAGAGAGAGAGTGTGTGTGTGTGTGTGTGTGTGTGTGAGTGGGTGTGTGTGTGTGTGTGTGCATGTGTGTGTGTGTGTGTGTTTCTTGTCTTTTTTTCATTCGATCCTGCAATCATCTTTTTTTCTTTTCTCTCTTTGCTTTCCGTTTTTCTTTGCTTTATGTTTTTTTTCTTTCAAATCTTTCAACTCCTTCTTTCCCTGCGTCAGACTTTAAAGTGTAGCTTCATGGCCTGTCTTAACTGGAAGATTCGGGGAGGTTCAAACACTTTTTTTTAGGTTCTCAGATCCCGAACCTAGTTTCCTGAACCTTTTTTTGTCCTAAAGGTTCAGCAACCTAGGTTCGGGATCTGCGAACCCCGAAAAAAAGGTTTTTGAAACTCCCCGAATCGTCCACGAACTTCCAAATAAGAAAACTTCCAATCAAGTAAGGGACCCAAGGCTACATATTTCACTTTCAAAAACATTTTCATTCTAAATCGCAGTGTTGTCCCACTGGGGAAAAAAGAGAAGAGATTAAGGGAGTTCCTATCCTATCCTATCCCGTAATTCGAAAGTCGTTTGGGCATCACAGATGATCGTTTAACCAGCGTACCCCATCTGTCTCTGCCCTCAGCAATCCTCATAGCTTCGCGCAGTGTCAAGCCAGTCCATTCTCCAATGTTGTCCGCCCACCTCTTTTTCTTCATCCATCTTCTTCTGCCTCCTTGCATCGCGCCTTGCAAGATGTTCTTTGCAAGGCCTGGCGCTCTGGTGACGTGGCCATACCTATGAGGCGCCATTTGTAAATTAAACCATTATTGTCATTATATCTATAGAACATACTTTTTAACCTGTATAAAAGATATTGTATACTTATAAAATGAATTCTATGTCTATAAAATACATTCAATAGCAATACAAAACTTTTTATAGCTAAAAACTACTTTTTTATAACTACAGACTACATTTTACAATATACAAGAGAAATCATACGCGATCATCACGCCGTTTGTAAATATTATTCCGAAAAACTATTTTATCTCTAAACACTTAATTTTATCTCTAAACACTTAATTTTATCTCTAAACACTACATTTTATACATAAACAATTCATTTTATAGGTGAACAATTCATTTTATAACAACAAAGAGCTTTTATATCTATAAAATAAATGTTATAATATATACAATGCATTTTACCTGTAGAATGCATTCGGAGCATTATTTTACATTCGGCGCATGACATTAATTTTATACTGACTTTCGAATTGCTGATCCCAGGGAAGCAACTCCATCCTCGTGTAGACTACTTGTAAACTTCTAAGCGACTCAACATGGTAAAGACCATTAAAGTCTACTACAAAAAATGGCAAGGACCATACTAGTGTACTATATAAATTGGCGAGGACCATACTAGTGAAATGCTGATAAAACATCAGCGACATCATTGTCAGTCTCGACTGTTCCAATTATTTTTTGGTCGTCTTGAAAAACTATCGATAAGCACGAAGGCAAACCAGCTTCCATCGTAACTGTTACCTTGGAGATTGTTGACATCGCGGGAAGTCGATATAGGCCTAGCGGAATTCCCTACACGCGCCGTAGCTATCTAAATTTAGCTTATGCAACGTCACTTCCACATGAAAAGGCGAGAGCCCAGCGCATACGTGCAGGAGGGGGGGGGGGGGGGCCTTTTTTCGTTGAATTGGTTGAATGTACCTATTAACCAATCGTCTCCTATACGCTTAATAAGTCCGGGGACGTAAATTTTAATTTTAAAAAAAAAAAAAAAAAACAAAAAAAAAAAAACACGTCAGCCATCTTTGCGCACCGCATAGCAACTTTGGGTCGCTTAGAACGTTACAAAATAAAAATAATCGAAGGGAGAGAAGCAGTTATACAATGAGAAAGTTAGTATAAAATTATTGTAAGGCGCCGACTGGAAAATAATTGTCGCGAATGCATTCTACAGGTACAATTCATTGTACGTGTTATAAAATGTATTCTATAGATATAAGTGCTCGTTGTTGCTATAAAATGAAGTGTTTACAGATAAAAGGAAGTTTTATAGATCGTTTTTGCTATAAAATGACTTGTTTATAGATACAATGACTTGTTTATAGGTAAAATGAATTGGTTACTTATAAAATGTTTTGTTTATAGATAAAATGAATTGGTTACTTATAAAATGTTTTGTTTATAAATAAAATTGTTTTTTTGTGTTTAATATTTACAAACGGCGTGACGATTCGTGTATGATCTCTTGTATATCGTAAAATGTAGTCTGTAGCTATACAAATGTTGCTTTATAGCTATAAAAAGTGTTGTATTGCTATAGAATGTATTTTATAGGTATATAATTCATTTTATAATTATACCATTTCTTTTATACAGGTAAAATGTATGTTCTATAGATATAATGGCAATAACCATTTAATTTACAAATGGCGCTTCATACATACCATCGGAGTTTCCTTTCCTTCACCACTGTTAATGTAGCTGTGTACTTGTATTTGTAATTTTTTTTTTTTTGGGGGGGGGGGGGAGTTGAGTGTTGGGATGTGTATGTGGTTGCGTGTTATTGACCAATGTACGCATGTTGTGTTTACATTTGCTCACTGACAGAGCAAAGCAAGATCATTTTTGTGAGAAAGTATCATCAGCTAAGTCACACAAAGAGTTGTTTAACATTGTCAATACAATAACGGGTAAGACAGGCCCTGCTGACCTTCCCACCTCCATTGAACCTGAAAAGCTTCCTGATGCTTTTGTACAATATTTTCAAAACAAAATTTCCAAAATTCGTCACAACCTTGACAGTACTGCAGTTGTCAGCCCACAGTCAGAAGTCGAACCATTCATGGGCATTCCATTTCTGTCTTTCACCCCAGTCTCTGAGACCGAAGTCGGTGAGATTTTGAAGAAAATGCCACCCAAATCTTGTGAACGTGACCCTATTCCCACTAGTCTCCTTTTGCAATACATCGACACTGTATTGCCTGCAATTACAGAGATTGTGAATGAGTCACTATCCTCAGGCACTGTTCCGCAAGATCTTAAAACAGCAGTGGTTAGACCATTATTGAAAAAGTGTAACCTTGATCCAAATGAGCTTAAGAACTTTAGACCAATCTCAAATCTGCCTTTCTTAAGTAAGTTACTTGAAAGAGTTGTTTTGAAACAACTCCAAGCTCACCTTGCTTCTAACAGTTTGTGCAGTCCCTATCAGTCAGCCTATCGACAAGGTCATAGCACTGAGACAACATTGACATGCATGATGAATGACATGTTAATTGATCTTGATGAAAATAAAGTGTCCATCCTCGCGCTCTTAGACTTGTCCGCTGCCTTCGACACCATAGATCATGAAATTCTTATTGCACGTTTGCAGTCATGCTTTGGTGTTGGAGGCACAGCTATACAGTGGTTCAGGTCTTACATTTCTGAAAGATTCCAATATGTTTCAGTGGGTGGTCTACGCTCAGAGTCTGTTTCTCTTGAATATGGTGTTCCACAAGGTTCTGTCTTGGGTCCCATCCTATTCACGTTGTACGTAAAGCCACTGGCCGACCTCATTTCCCAGCACAATGTAAAGCAGCAGTCATTTGCAGATGACACTCAGTTGAAAGCCTCTGCAAAGCTGTGTGACCTGAGCATTGCAACTAAAAGCATTCAAAACTGTACTGCAGATGTTCGTGACTGGATGATGGTCAACAAACTTCAACTTAATCAAGACAAAACAGAAATTCTTCTTGCATCAAAATATAATGCCAAAAAGTACCTCCCTACCGAAATGCAGATTGGGGAGAATACGATAACGTTTTCAGAGTGTGTCAGGAACTTGGGGGTGTTGTTCGATTCTTCTTTGTCAATGAAAAAACAAGTTTCTAAAGTATGTCAACTAGCTAACTATGAGCTACGTAGAATTTCAGGCATCCGCAGGTACCTCACCACTGATGCAACTAAGACTCTTGTAGTCTCTTTCGTGCTCTCCCGATTGGACTACGGAAATAGTCTACTTGCGGGAGCCCCAAGTTCCCTTACAAAGAAACTTCAAAAAGTTCAAAATTCAGCAGCACGCTTGATTTTAAGATCACAAAGACGCCAACATATTACCCCCCTTCTCAAAGAGCTCCATTGGCTCAAAGTGTCTGCAAGGATACAATATAAGGTTGCATGCATGTGCTACAATGCACTATCGAACAGCACCCCTCGGTATCTGTCAGACCTCCTCCAGATCTACACACCTTCAAGATCTCTCCGCTCTAGTAATGACACCATGAAACTAAAACCTCGAACATTTACAAACAAATCATGTGGTGAGAGATCATTTTCTTTCCAAGGACCATTGATATGGAATAGCCTCCCAGCCGATGTACGCCATGCGACATCCTATAACTCCTTTAAGAAAATGTTGAAGACATACCTTTTTACTGCCACATACAATTAAAACGTTTTTTTTTTGTTTTTTTTTTGCTGCTATTTGTGTGTGTGTCTGTGCAGTACACATGGTGTGTGTGGGTGTATGTGTGCGCTTTGATCTCTGCGAGGGAAAGCGCCTTATAAATAAATAAATAAATAAATAAATAAAAATTGTTTGTGTAAAGCGCTTTGTGATTTTGGAAAGCGCTGTATAAATTGCCTGTAATTATTATTTATTATTATATAATTTCCTCAAATGAGTTTAGTTTTAATGCAAACCATCCTGAGAATACATAAAATGCAACAACAAAAAAAGTATATCTGGCTATTCTACTTTTCAAGTTAGAGCATAATATTTTTGAATTGGAGGGTGGCAAACATGAGAGAAAATTAGTATAATAGTAAACAGCTGCACATATGAAAGAAAATGAAGATTTTAGCTTGGCAACCAAGTATACTTTGTAAGTAAATTTCGAACATTTTTGTGATTGAAAATTAAATATGAGTGAGACAGTAACACTTTTTAAGACTAAAAAAAACAACAATTGCAATGTTGACTCCCATCAATACAATAAATCATGAAATAGTAGATAGAATTGCCTGAAACTGTACAGGTACAATCATTACTCTCATATAATTATTCACACAAGAAATGAACATAGGTCGCCGGGCTAAATTTTGATCTATAGAGATTACACTTGATACTCTCCATAGTCCAAACTAGCAGAGTTTTTTGGCCAACACAACAGTTTACAAGAAAAGGTCATCAGAATGTTTTGAATCTTTGCTGACATTATCTTCATCTTCCTCTTTTACATCCCCGCTTTAAAGGTTAAAGTGCAGAGGTTGCATTATGTCTGTCTGTCTGTCTGCTTGAATATGTACCTCAGAATGCCTGTGTACATGTCTGTTTGTTGATTTGTTAATGATCCATGTTACGTGTGAGACACGCACGATAGATCCGATCGTTTTGTTTTGCAAAGCATGCAGTAGCAGAGTGTATTTACATTTGATTTGATTTTGCGTTGTTGTTAGAAGAAGCTTTGTATAATGTTGATCATTTTCGTTGGTCGATATTATTGGACAATTTTCTAGAATCACTTGTTTACTATCGATCGAAGCATGTAGATAAATCTAGTGGTAGCTACGAGATTCTTCTAACCTAAATAAAGTTATATGACTTAAGACAGTGCATAGTTCCGGTGACGATATTTTTTTCTGATGGGCTGCAATTGCGTCACGCTGGAATGTTCGAACTTTCTCTAGAGTATAGAGAGACTATATAAGTGCCGTACTGTTTCAAAACATTTTGTTGAAAAAGTGAAGAAAAAAAGGTAAAAATCGATTGAGCTATCTTGTATGCAGTTGTTGGTGTATGCTGAATAAAGTTGGAAAAATTTATACGACGACTCCCGCCTTGTTGCTGAGTGAACAGTTTGCGTGGATAAACGAATCTGAGTTACACTTATCAGGATTCAAGCATCGGGGCTGAATCAACTACAGATAAAAAATAAAATAAAAAACCCCAGTGTAACAGTCGAATTGAGCTGAAGAGTGGTACACACGTTTTATTCAATTCTAAGTAGATACTCACTGACCTGTTTTCCCCTCAAGAGACGCAGCCGCAATGCAGCTCCACAACCAAGGTCGGATATCTGCGGTGTTTATTGCCCGATGGAATAGACCCTGCTCGGAAATACGAGGGGAAACAACATTGACCGGCTTGTTCGCATGTGGTGCCCAGAATTGTCTAACATTAGGCGGACATTCTTTACAAACGAAAACAGTTTATCTCGTATAATTTCTGCCCTGTTCTCCATCAAACCTTCCAGATCAACCGAAAGGTTGTTTTCAGTTGCAATTCATGGCTGGCTGCGCTAGTTCGGCTTTGCACTGCCCTGCAACCACTACCACCACCCTTTCCAGAAGAAAAGCTTGCCGATTGTGGTAGCCTTCATGGTGTTCTGAGACAAGATGTCCCCCCGGATAACTCTAGGTAACTAAAAGCAAATCAAACAGATAAGTTACCTCCCATTTCCGAGTAATGTCTATTGAAGGTAGACTGATTTTGTAAGGTACAGATTTTTCCGAGTAATGTCTATTGAAGGTAGACTGATTTTGTAAGGTACCAGGTCAGTGACCACCAAAAATAGGAGTGACAGATTCAAAACGCAGCGATCTGCATCAACCTCACGCTTACATGCGCGTGTTATTGTTGATACATTCAGAGGACACGTGTTTCCCTTCTTGCTATTTCTGCTTCGTAAGCGCGCATTTACCTTGCGTTTGAAACTACCGACTTTTCGATCTATCTTCATGCTCTTTCCATCGTGATAATAATTGGTAATTATATAATGTTATTCACAGACTTAGAAATGAAAATATCTAAATCCACTCGGCGAATGAGCATACAGAGCTGGAAGAAAGCTCGCCATTTTAATATATGTCATCAGCGCATATATGACGTTAATCCCTTGCAGTCTTACAATTGAAAAAAGCTATTCGCAGAAACCAACTACTTACCCTATTAGATAGATTTTTCTGCACATCTATATCTATATTCATTTATGGTCCGAACAATGTGATCGTATATATATATATACGGTTCAGTTTCTGTTGATGTAAAATAGAAACAACACTGCTCGTCGTGCAGGCACATAAATCTAAATGAAGGTATTTTAACAACAAACGGCAAAATTCCGATACTAACGAAAGAAATTAACTTACTATTGATTGTTTAACATTACCAGTGACCAAAAGAGTAAAAAATGCGGCAGGTTTTGCATTTTTACATCATTTGCGCTGATCGGTATGACGGACTACTAGCTCCAAATCCTGGTATAATTACAAATATCATGAGATAATTACAAATATCATGGGATAATTACAATTATCAAGGGATAATTACTATTACCATTGAAAAAATTATAAAATAACTTCACGTGGTCATGTTTAATTTTTAATTTTGACTCTAGGAATCCGGGAGTAATGGACTGGCCTGACACTGAGCGAAGCCATGGGGGTTGCTGAGAACAGAGAAAGATGGAGTACGCTGGTTAAACGATCATCTGTGATGCACCAACGACCTTTGAGTCACGGGATAGGATAGGATAGGATAGTAGTAGTAATAGTGATAGCAGCAGTAATGGTATAAGTAGTAGTAGTATTAGCAGTAATGATAGTATATAGTAATAGTAGAAATAATAGTAGTAGCAGTAGTTCTTGTAGTAGTAGTAGTAGTAGTAGTAGTAGTAGTAGTAGTAGTAGTAGTAGTAGTAGTTGTTGTTGTTGTTGTTGTTGTTGTTGTTGTTGTTGTTGTATGGTCGCTTGACAAGTAAGGGAGGTGTTTTCTTTATCTGTTATTGAACAATTCCATGAGGGTGACAGCGCAGAACAGTCATGTTTATGGTTGTTAGTCAAAACGATGGTCGAGTCGGCGGTGATGTTCGCGTTTTATAATGATTGCGTCCCCTTTCATGGGTAGCAATAATGGCAAACAGCATGTGAATTTGACACTACAACCGTAGGCTGGGGAGGGGGGGGTGGTGTGGGGGATGGGGATGGTGTTGGAGATGGGGGGGAGCGAGGAGTGAGAGGGCGATGAGAGAGAGTGGGGGGGGGGGCGGAGGGGAGGGCTTTTGTGTGTGTGTTCGGGGGCGTACGTCCGTGTGCGTGCGTATACGTGTGTTGGCAGTGTATTTTAACGCACGCGAAAATTTTGAGTTAGGCGTAAAACTGTACTGTCGAGTACTTTGACATGCTGCATAAGCAACAGCTTAGTTTCCAGACGAAGTCTATGAGTCTCTCTCTCTCTCTCTCTCTCTCTCTCTCTCTCTCTCTCTCTCTCTCTCTCTCTCTCTCTCTCTCTCTCTGTGAATGTAATTTATTTATTTACTGATTCCAACGTTCTTATCTTCAGCTTTTCCAGCTGAAGAGGTGCTCAACATGCCATCCGAGACAGGAATTTGTAACTCACAGCCGCCCGAGGCGCGAACTTGCTGCTTTCGGCGCATCCTCCAACACACCAGTCCACTGAGCACAATTCTGGGTGACCTGGGAAATAAAACAAGGAATAGATGTACAGGAAAAGGAAATGAATTGATTTGAATCGGATTGAATTGTATGAATTTGATTTAATTGAACGGGATTGAGTTGAATTGAATTAAATGAATTCAACTGGATTGAATAAATTGAAGTGGATTGAATTAACTGAATTGGATTGGATTGTTCTGCACTGAGCTATTTTTCACACTTTTCGCGCCATTTCCTCCTTCGTTTCTATTCGCAAATAAGCTTAACTTTCCTTTCTTTTCTTCTTTTCTTTCTTCGCCTTCTACTTCTTTCGCTCTTTTCCCCTCCTTCTTTTCTTCTTTCGTTCCCCGAGGGGAAGGGGAAGGGGCGCGAGGGAAAAAAAACCCACACGAAAATCGATGGCGTGTCGACAAGATTAGGATTTTATCCCACTTTGTATTCCGAACTAACTGACTTTGTCCATTTCTCTATTTGCTCTACGTGCTAAGCTGGATCTCTCCGTCTGGCTTTGTAAAAGACATTTGAACAAATGGTTGTTGTTGTAGAAAACGCATTTGCCTTCTATCTTCTTCTCTAGATAGAAAACAATAATGGCTTTAATAATTGTGGTTAAATAAAATTCTTACAAGCACTTGAGACCGTTCCCATGTTGGTCTGGTTGAAGATGGCTCTTTCGCGTCCTCTTAGCGTTGACCATTGTCCACTGTCCTTCTGTAATGCCTCTTTCTTGAATCCGTTTGATGCTGTGGTGTCAGCAGTCACCTTCGAGACTCGAACCCCCGGGCGAGCATTCCGCGTCCCAAATGAGCTCCGCTTTTATGAACTGGATATTATGCCCTCGCCATGCAGGCTCTGACAGGATTCCTATCCCAATCCCCGGTGGGCTAGGGATCAGTCACAGCGTTCAGAGAGTTATTCGTCATTGTATGACAGTTTGGGGTCATCGTGTCTGACTCTCTCTTCACGGTCAAACAAATCGGATGCTTAAAATTTGAAATCCAATATTGGAACTGAAGCTATAGACGGCATCTGCTGTAATAGTTACATAGCTACAGGACACAGGCGAGTGTACGCTAGCTAGCTGTAAGAAGCACTTGTCCTACTCGTACGCCTAATAGTCTTTGTATATTATTAGAATATGTACATGTTCAATTATAAAGGTTTACTTTCTTTGATATCCAACTTCGGTCTCCTATGCGACTATGGTATTACATGAGCTGCATCTTAATTGTTTGCTTGTTTGTTGTTTTTGTATGTTTGTTTGTTTTTGTGTTTATTTTCAGCCAATTTTGTCACTTAAAGAAAGGACAAATGGGAGGTGCTACAGAAGACTTCTGGGCATTTCCTATACTCAGCACATCACCAATGACGAAGTCCGACAAGACCATCAAACAGGCCATCGCACAATATGATGACATGCTCGTAGTGGTGAAGAAACGGAAACTCCGATGGTATGGCCACGTCATCAGAGCATCAGGCCTTGCAAAGACCATCCTGCAAGGCACAGTGCAAGGAGGCAGAAGAGGAGGGAGACAGGAAAAGATGTGGGAGGACCACATTCGAGAATGGACTGGCTTGACACTGAGCGATGCTATGAGGGTTGCTGAGGACATAGAAAGATGGAGTGCGCTGGTTAAACGATCATCTGTGGTGCCCCAACGACCTTCGAGTTATGGGATATGATAGGATAGGGAGAATGTGGATTCTGTTGAGTAGTGTCTGTAAGAGAGAAGCGGAATTAAAGGGGGGGGGAGGGGAGGGAGGACGGGGTAGCAGTTTTAGATGATGAAATTGTACATAACTGCAAATGTCTCATTTTGTTATGGTTATTATTGCGAACGGAATCGGCATTAATGAAGGGAATGAAATCTCCAACATATTTTTGAACAATGCGGTCTTATGTGTTAAGTTAATTTTTTTTAATAGTGATTTTAACACCATTTTTGTTGTTGTTGTTGTTGTTATTGTTGTTGTTGGTTTTACTTCTGATCAAATCTTTTAATATTGTTTATGGTATTTTTTCGGGGGTTGGGGGTGAGTGGTTACTAGTTGTGGAGCTGCTGAATCTTGAATCGAGCACGCACACAAACTACTATGGTTAAAAGGGGGAAAGCTGAAATAAAAAAAAAGTTGTCATTCAGCAGAAATGCACAAATTTGAGTTAATAGTCGGATGTCCTCTCTTCTTATGGAGACCCGAAGAGCACGCTTCATAAGCACTTTCTCGATCGATAACGGCAAGGAACGCACAGAAAATAACATTTAAGTGGTGGTGCCTGTTCACCTTTTACTGTCTTCTAAAATGCTGTAACCGAAGTTCAATATAAACACTCTGATAATCAATAATTCGCTAGATCTACCTAAAGGGGGAGGCCTTTTTTTTACCTAATCAGAACCTTTTAAATGTACACATTTTCCTCATGCAATCAATAACGGCTCTTAGATGTGCCCAGACAACAGCACTTACATTTCTAAAACTGCACACTCTTTCCTCTTCTTCTTTTTCTTCTTCTTTACTGCTGACGTTTGGTCCTGATTTGGCTCGGAAGAGTCCGCTGGACCTAAAGCAACAACCATGTAATGTAATGTAATGTAATGTACTGCTGACGTCATCATCGTCTCCTTCTTCTTCTTCTTCTTCTTCTTCTTCTTCTTCTTCTTCTTCTTCTTCTTCTTCTTCTTCTTCTTCTTCTTCTCCTCCTACTCCTCCTCCTCTTTCTTCTTCTTCTTATTCTGATGATGATAACCCAGGATCAGTATGATTGCTCTGGTGGTTCAGTATTGATTTAGGTTCTTACTGTATTCTGGGAGGGTTATCAACGTCTGCCATATTGCCCCCGGTGGATATAGAAGTTAAACTTAAATTTTAATACTTTCTTTCTTCCTTCTTCCTTCCTTCCTTCCGTCTTCTTCTCTTTCTACTTCTCCTCCTCCTCTTCATTTTTTTCTTCTCATCTTCCTTCCTCTTATTCTTCTGCTTCTCATCATCATTATCATCATCATCATCATCATCATCATTATCATCATCATCATCATCATCATCATCTTCTTCTTCTTCTTCTTCTTCTTCTTCTTCTCATCTTCTTTCTTTTTCTTCTCATCTTCCTTCTTCTTCTTCTTCTCCTTCTTCTTCTTCTTCTTCTTCTTCTTCTTCTTCTTCTTCTTCTTCTTCTCCTTCTTCTTCTTCTTCTTCTTCTTCTTCTTCTTCTTCTTCTTCTTCTTCTTCTTCCTCATCCTCCTCCTTCTCTCATCTTCCCTCTGCAGTCCGCAGGACCCTATAAGCACTGAGTATCTGTTTATCTATCTTCCTTCTTCTTCTTCTTCTTTTTCTTCTTCTTCTTCTTTAATCGATGACTGATGGAACGTTTCTTTTCAGGTCCTGCCGATGTGGCTGTATCAGATGGAGCAGAAAGAACAAGGTATAGATTAGAGGAGAGGGTACTAGGAGGTTCCTACAACTGTCGAAATGATGGAGAGCACGCGCTGTCTGACCTTTCGCCTCTGTCAACATTGGGCGGTCTTGGTCACGTGATTCACGCGCATGTAGGACAAGGGGGCTAACTCTTCATGTCAACATGGCCGCTGTGTTCTCGTGGGATGGGTCAACACAGACTTGGAACTCCGTGTCGGCGAGAGTTCTTTGTATCTCGTTAATTTATGGAATTGTGGAGGAGAGTGAACAGGGTGCTGTTCTTGTCTAAAGAATTGCTGTTGTCGTTGCTGTTGTTGTGCCAACAATGCCAGATCTATGTCCTGTCGAGATAAGAAGCCAAAAAACAAGATGGCGGACAGGCAGTATGTTTACGTCTGAGTGGCTCCGGTAGTGTTGCTGTTCTAGGGTGTTTCGGCGAACAAATGTGATATATGATGTTTGAATCAGGTGTGTGACATTGATGTTTCTCAGTACTATGTATTTCTAAATGCCTACATAAATCAGCCATCAGAATATTAAAACATTTCTCGTTGTAGGATATAAACCAAGTGTTATAGGCCTCTTGTGTATCAATGCGGTCATGCACTTTGTGAACACCCGTCACAGTAATTGTAGGTGGAAATCAGGTGTAATTGGAAAAAAGCTCTCAACGAACCATGTGATATAGGCCTGTGGGCTTAGTGTCAGTGTCATTATATATTGTTGATTTCTTACCGTCAGCATAGCGTACATCTAATTCGTCGTCACTGCTACTGCTGTGTTAATGTGTTATATCTCTCCACTGTGAAAACTGTGAAAATTGTGACAACGAATTATCTATTGATTTGCCAAACTTGTGAACTTGTGATTGCTCACGTTTTGTTCTTCTACTGCATTGGCATAATTGAGTCACACAAGCCTGAAACTGCGATTGCCCGCTATGTCTGATTTAAAACGGTCAGCTAAGTCACCTCCAGCTAGCACTCTGCAGGATGACAAAAAACATCGTCAGTCCTTGGATGATTCTGTAGAATCTGTTGACATCTCTGAACTGACCGTACTTCATTCCGGAGCTCGCGATTTCCTAAATAGTACCCTCATAGACAGGTCAGTTGGTGACACTAGTTATGCTGCTGTTGCTGCCAAGAGTCCAATATCATCAGAGCTTAAAACAGCTCTACAGCAAGAACTTCGAGCTCTGCTCTGTGATCCTTTCATCCTTGACATGCAGTCCAAAGCTTTGGCTGCAGAGCTGAGAAAGGAGATTGATGGCTTGAAGAGGAAGCTTGTTGAGCGGGATGAAACAATCATCAAATTACAAGACAGAGTTGACGAATTGGAGCAGTATGGTCGTCGCAGCTCTGTGAGAATCACTGGGGTTCCTGAGTCACCGTCTGAGAATACAGACAAGATTGTGATGGCACTGGCGTCTGCTATTGAAGCGGAGTTAGACCTAGGGGTTGACCGCAGTCACCGTGTGGGAGAGAAGAAAGATGGCACTGCCCGCCCAATCATTGCCAAATTCGTGTCCTACTCTGACAAAGCTGCACTAATGGTTAACCGAAAAAAATTGTCCAAGGTGAGCGGTGAAAAGATCTTCTCATCTTTGGCCTGGCCTCTGCCCCCTGCAGGCAGGTCTAGTGGCAAGCAGTACGTGAATCGTATATACATTAACGATGACTTGACCAAGGCCAGGGCTGATGCAGGTGGTAGGGCCAGATACCTCAAGAAATCAGGCATCATTAAAGATACCTGGACCTTCGGCGGAAAAATATTCGTGAAAACGAATGACGAGAAGGTGCATACAGTTATTAAGAGAGCTGATCTCCTGAAGTTCGGTGACAAGACAACAATTTGAGACTTTGTGACTATATCTGTATATCTGGATGTCTCATATATGTCCAACATTCATAAGAGGGATCAACAAAACAAAACAACACACAAATGAAACCAAAACTAAACCAAAAATGAAACAACACACACAAAAATGCACCCGTAGTAACAAACCAGGACCTGAAAACGAAGCAAGACTGTTTGATCTTCAGAGATTTTATAATACATTCAGACCTACCTGTTGTGATTTGTTAGGCTGTTTGAGTTTGATGTCTCAGCTGATTGAACTGTTTTAATTGCTGATGAAAGTTGGTGATCACTATGGTTCGACTAAATAGTGATTAAATAGGCCTTAGCTGCTATTGCCTGTGCGACTAACTGATTTACAAAATTGTCACTATGTTATTTTTTTTAATTTAATTTTTAAGGTGTAATAAGGTGTAACAATCAGTATTATTTGTCTGTCTTTTTATTTTATATATATTGAATAAATATAAATATTGTAATATTGAATAAAATTTATATATATACTTATTTCCTATCTACTTATCTATTTTAAAGCAATTCTCAGTGTGTCGCCACACATCCTGCAGTAAAGCCCAAACCCCACCTATCGTCAAATAGTAAGCGAGCGCCACTGGTATCGGATTGTGGGATGGGTAAGGGGAAGAGGATAACATTCAAACAAAGCCTTTCTATACCATTAATTCTAATAGTTGCCATTAATTTTTTTTTCTTTTTTTAAATCCCAACTAATTATGTCTCGGCCTACCATGCATATGTATTAAAAAATATATTCGTTCTATGTATAAAGTTATCAAGAACTCACTATTACTTAACTCTTCAAAACCAAGAATTTATTATCGCTAAACTCCTCGGAAAAGAATTATCATGAAATGAAATTGCTTAATTATAATTGTACGAAGTATTTGAATACTGGGGAATATCTCATCTTGACTATCTCGATCAATAAATGTTAGATTCGCCTGTTTCTGCCTCTCAGAGCTGTGTTGTTTAACATTTAGATTATTTATTACGATATAATTATATATATTTTTACAATTATTTCTTATTTCCCCCTCAGTGATCAAATGTTAGGACCTACTCATATTATACCCAGCATCAACATAACTTCATGTAGGCCTACTCTCTCGTTTTGAATTCTCAAGTATTGATTATAAACATTGTTTTGTGTCATGCTACCATTGCTATCATAATCGTGATTAAAGAAGCTAATTGTAAATAGGTTTAAGAATGTACCAAAATTGCTGGTGGCAGCGACGGTGGAGGAGTGATGTCCTTGCCGTGACCATATTATCTTGGCGAAGGTGGTCGAGATGCTGGCGATGATGATCGTGATGATGATAATAATAATTCTTGCTTTATTGTTGTTTTTGCCTTTATCTTTATATTTGCTTCAGTAGTATTGTTCAGTAGTATTGTTATTTTATTACTACTTCTACATGATCTATCTTTTTGCTCTGCATATTAGCATTTTCTAGCATCCAAACGCATACATAATTACCTGTTGTATTACCACATTACAAGATCATTGTGCTATACCTTGCTCATACATATACATTGTATATGTATGTATGTGTGTATATGTGTATGTATGTATATATGTATGCATATGTGTATAGATATGTATAAGCATAATTTTTTTATTTTGCTGCTGTTGTTGAAAATGTTTATATGTTTATTTAGCGGAATGTAAATTGCACTTAACATTAGTTGCATCAATGTATATTGGAATTATGCAGTTTTGTTAGTACTAGACATACTGCTAGCGCCGTAAGGTTTACTGGTGACTGTTGTTGCAACATACGGTCTTCCCTCGGCCTCCCTCCCTCCCTCTGCACACTCCACACTTCTGATCATGTAACATTACACAGATTTCATTACACATATGAATTTGCAACTCTTACATAAACCAAATGTCAAATTTCTTCGATGAAGAAATTCAGAAACATTAAATATTCACACACAACTGAAGCACGACTTATACCTTACGCACTGCAGATCACCACTAATACTACCACATCACATAAATCATAAAGGCACTGACACACTCCAGTACAACAAATGCTCGGGATATCTACGCATACACACACAAACACATGCCTATCTTATTTTGGGTCGCAAATGGGTTTGTTGAGATCCCCTGACGGCGATGCTGCCGTGTCCCTCAGACAAGCGTTGAAAAACGCAAATGTTCGTCATTTGCTGCATGTATTATCTTTTTCTTCAACTTAAGTTCATATACCAATTCTTTCTGTCTTTTTTAAACCTTTTGAGAGAGCTTTTGAGAGAGAGCAAAATCAACCGTATCATGCCTACCTTCACATTCTACATTCTAATCAGTGCAATAACCTAAAATAATGAATATCGAAATAAATCATTACAGATGTGTGGTAGGCCTTTTCTGCAATGTTGCTAGGACACTGGGACGCTTGTTGTCATTCCTAACCCTGTATTCTATACTCCCGTTCTTTATTATTCTACAGCTAGGAAATAATGGACTCTGTGTATCACTTCTACTGTTTATCTTGACACATTCCTGCATTAAAGAAAGAAACAACACTGTCTTTCAAGATAATTTCCCTGACAATTTTTTAATCTTTTTATGTCTCAGTTCCTATTCCTTCTACAAATTCCTCTTATTACTCAAATCAGGTGACATTGAAACTAACCCGGGCCCAAACACTAACGATTGTGGCAACATCTCCATAGCTCACGTAAACGCATGCAGTCTTCGAAACAAAATTCCTCTCTTTGAAGCAGAATGCAACAAGTTTGATATTATTGCAGTATCAGAAACATGGCTTTCTAACCAACACGACAACAACTCGTTACTTCTCTCGAACTTTCATCCTCCTGTTAGATTAGACAGACCAGGAAGCGCCTATGGTGGCGTAGCTGTCTATGTTAGAAACAATCTTTACTGCAAACCTAGACTTGACCTAGCCATCCCTGACCTAGAAGCCGTGTGGATTGAAACAAAACTAAACAATCATGAAGCCCTGTTAGTTGGTTCCTTCTATCGCCCACCGAGCGCTAACATACAATACTGGAATTTAATTAGTGAGAGCATAAATAAAGCAAACGACGATATGAAGAAATATATTGTATTAGGCGACTTTAATACAGATTGGCTTAACAACCCATCACACCACTACCTTGATATTAGAAATCTCTTCCAGCTCCATCAGTTAGTCCAATCACCCACACGTATTACCGCCACCACCAGCTCTTGTATTGATCATATCTTAACACAAAGTCCTAATCTAATCAAAGCCGTCGATGTTTCTCCTCCTTTCTGTAGTGATCATAGTGTTCCTTACGTTACTCTTAACCAAAAATCTATCAAAAACATCAGATTTAAGCGCACTCTTTACAACTATGATAAAATAGACACAGACAAATTCCATGCACTACTGAATCAGGAAGATTGGAACAAAATATTTTCAGATTTTACTGTGGACGAAAGTTGCGAAATATTTACTAAAACATTCGTTGAAATAGCCAAACTTTGCATGCCTGTAAAAACTGTCACAATACGCCCACACGACGCGCCATGGTTCAATAATGATATTAAAAATCTCTTGAAGGAACGAAATAAGCTCCATAAGAAATCAAAACGCACAAACAATCCCGATGACTGGTCTAACTTTAGAATCGCAAGAAATAACGTAATCGATAAAATTAGAACACGGAAAACCGAATATCATAACCAGCTAAATGAGGACGTTTCTAATCCAGACAAATTTGGTACTAAACAATGGTGGCAACTAGTAAACTTGTTTATGCAGAAGAAAGGCCTACACTCAGATGATATTCCTCCTATACTGCATAATGGCATCTTGTACGACAAAAACAACCAAAAAGCTGATATCCTAAACGAATATTTTGCTGAACAGTCTACCATTACAGACCCCGACGACCCGCTTCCTCCGCTTTTTCAAAATGAGCAAGAACTGACAGATTTATATATAACACCACAGGATGTATCTAACACTATATTAAATCTAAAGAAAAATAAAGCTACTGGCCCTGATATGATTCACAACAAACTCCTAATATCTGCTGTTCATATTCTTTCGAAACCATTATCCTCTTTTTTCAATAGATGCCTAATAGAAAATACCTTCCCTACTAACTGGAAACTAGCACATGTGACCCCGCTTTACAAGAAAGGAGACCGCGATTCGTGTGCCAATTACCGTCCGATTTCGCTGCTCAGCTGCGTCGGAAAAGTTCTCGAACGATGCATTCACAAGTATATTTACGATTTTCTTAAGTCCAACAACCTTATTTCAGCAGCACAATCTGGCTTCCAAACCGGTGACTCCACAATAAACCAACTGCTTAGTATATACAACAATATGTGCACAAACTTTGACCAGGGCACAACGACGCAATCGGTTTTCTTTGACATATCCAAGGCCTTTGATCGCGTCTGGCATAAAGGCCTAATTCACAAATTGAACGCTATAGGGATCCGAGGAAACCTCCTTACATTCCTTGAAAACTACTTCAGTAACAGACACCAAGTGGTTGTCCTTAAAAATGAAAAGTCGCAGCCCAGACTTGTTACAGCTGGGGTTCCTCAAGGGTCGGTATTAGGACCATTGCTTTTTCTAATTTACATAAATGACATAGTTGAAAATATTACATCTATTATGAAGCTGTTTGCAGACGACACAAGCATGTCGCACAGCGATACAAATCCGAACAGACGAGCCGAGATTTTACAGTCGGACTTAAGAAAAATTGAGAATTGGTCGCTTACTTGGAAAGTTAAATTTAACCAAACAAAAACCGAACTTCTCACAATCCGACGTGACAAAAACATAATACCCCCTTTATTCTTCGATAACACGTTATTATCAGAATCAGCGCATCACAAACATTTAGGTGTAATGTTACAAAACAACTGTAAATGGGACGAACATATTGCAAACATAGGAAGTAAGGTAAAACTATTACTGAATTGTCTAAAATCATTTAAGTATTCCCTAAATAGAAAATCACTTGAAATTATGTACAAATCATTTATCCTGCCCATTTTTGACTATGCCGACATCTTATATGATAATTGTACACAAGCCCAAGCAAACGTTTTAGAAAATCTGCATCTTGAAGGGTTACGAATGATAACTGGTTTAGTGAGGGGCACTAGCCACGAAACTCTCTATCTGGTTTTTGTTCTTTAAAAGCTCGTCGAGAAAGACACAAACTAATAATGTACCACAAAATAGTAAATAATTATGTACCTCAATACTTGCATAATCTTCTTCCACCTCTTGTTGCCAGTACAAATCCGTACCACCGACGTAGACTGCTTGAAAGGAATATCCCTCGTCATAAAACTGAAATTTTCCACACCTCCTTCTTTCCATCAACCACTGTGCTGTGGAATTCTCTACCAGACAGCATACAGCAAACCACATCAATAGGAACGTTATCTTCACAAAGACGACCCTTGCAATCCTCCGCATTTTTACATTGGAAAAAGGCAAGACCAAATAATACACTGTCGACTTAGAAGGAATATGAGTGATCTCAATCACGATCTGTTCACTCGGCATTTAACTAACAACCCCTCATGCTCATGTGGCTTTCAAAATGAAACTGTCGAACATTTTCTCTTTCACTGTCCCCTCTATACTAACATCAGAATAACTACTATCGCTACCCTCAAGCAAGAACAAGTATCGTTAAATAACTTACTGCACGGAAACCAAACCTTTTCTCTATCTGACAATCAACTTCTTTTCAGTACCACTCAAGAGTTTATCAAACAGTCAAAGCGTTTTCGTTAAGTGAAATTTTCCGCTTCACCGCACAAACGTCCCGGTGTTCAGCTCAAACCATCTCTCTCTCACTCTCTCTCTCTCTCTCTCTCTCTCTCTCTCTCTCTCTCTCTCTCTCTCTCACACACACACACACACACACACAAACACACGTCTCCTTTTTCAATTATTGTTTTAAAATTGTCAATTTTTTAGTAATATACGCATTTAATTTGTAGCTAATTATTTGATTCATTGTTTTTATTTGTTTCTTTTAGTTATTTATTTATTTATATATGTGTGTGCGTGTGTGTCCGTGTAATTATTTACTAAACCTTATTATCTTTAATTAAT
>CM072515.1:11167882-11172882 GCA_036898135.1 Oncomelania hupensis
TTGGTCAGAAATATTGCATGCTGATTGGATAATCTCGATCCGCTTTGGACGCAAAATCTGAGCAAATTATAGTAATTATGTTCCATTATCAATAAAACTTATAAAATTGGAAGCACAATACCTTAGAAATGTGCTTCTTATTGCCAATTGTGTCCCTCATAACGTTGTACACAAATAAATGTGATAGGTCCGTGAAAAAATTAAAATAAAACTTCATAATGTTAAAAAAATGCAAAAGTCGCAATTGGTTCCAAACGTATGCACACCACTGTAGTAGCAGGAGTAGTAGTAGCATTAGTAGTGTTGGTGGTAGTATTAGTAGTAGTTCTTGTTGTAAGTAGTAGTAGTAGTAGTAGTAGTAGTAGTAGTAGTAGTAGTAGTAGTAGTAGTAGTAGTAGTACACTTTTTTTAATAGTATAGTGAATCTTGAAGTTATGTTATTACATGTACAAAAGGTCTGATTGTAAGAATAGGTTTATGCCTAAAATCTTAACCTGTTAAAATAAAGTTCTGAACTCTGAACTCTCTCTCTCTCTTTCTCTCTCTTTCTCTCTCTCTCTCTCTCTCTCTCTCTCTCTCTCTCTCTCTCTCTCTCACTACAATTTATACAACTGTAATTTACCGCATCCCAAAATCGAACTGTATAAAAACGTTTTTATTTTATAGGGCCTCAACACAGTGCACAGCTTCAAATATTTAGGAGCCATAGTATCAGACAATGGGTCCCGGCAGGAAGTCCTCTCCAGGATCGCACAAACAACTGCTGCCATGACAAGGTTGAAGCCCATTTGGAAAGACAGGACCATCAGTCTGCATTCCAGGGTAAGGCTGCTGCGTTTCCCTGTCATCTCCATCTTCCTATATGCTTGCGAAGCATGGACCCTCACAGCAGATCTAAAACGAAAAAGAGAAAGCATAGAGATGAGGTGCTACAGAAGACTTTTGGGCAGTTCCTATACCCAGCACATCACCAACGACGAAGTCCGACAAGACCACCACACAAGCCATTGGACAACACGATGACCTGCTCACAGTGGTGAAAAACGGAAACTCCGATGATATGGCCACGTCACAAGATCATCAGGCCTTGCAAAGACCATCCTGCAAGGCACAGTGCAAGGAAATAGAAGAAGAGGGAGATAGAAAAAGAGGTGGGAGGATAACATTCGAGAATGGACTGGCATGACACTGAGCGTAGCCATGAGGGTTGTTGATGACAATAAAAGTTGGAGTACGTTGGTTAAACTATCATCTATGGAGCCCCATCGACCTCCGAGTTATTGGATAGGATAGGTTATGATAGGATTTATATGGCTCATCCGTATTAAATTCTCTTCCTTTGGAGTGTAAATCATACCGAACTTTGTCATCTTTTAAAAGAAGCCTCTTTAAATATCTAACATAATACCTGTAGGAGGATAAAGAAGGTTAAAATTGATGCTGCGTTAATTTATTTATTTTGATATTGTATTTGATCTTTTATTCTATTGTTACTTGTTAGAATTTGTATATGTTAATTCATTGTTAATTAGAAGCAGTTGTCGGAGTAGGCTTTTGAGCCAAGAAACGTTGATCCAACTTGAAAACTCATCTTTTCCTTAAATGTTTCTGATCTTGCCTACCATCATCATCGTCTTCATTCCTCCACTTTTTGTTTTGTTTTTGTTTTGATTCAGTCCACCGCCCCCATCCACCTCATCACCCCTTCTTATCTCTCCCCTCTTCCCTCCACTCCCCCCCTCTCCCCATCGTCTCTTATTCGTTAGCAAGTGTCTGATTTTATTTTGTATGAAGCCGGATGTTTAGTATGAATGCGTGAGTACTGCGCTTTGAACTGATATTGTTCCTTGGGAAAAAGCGTTATATAAATATCATTGTTATTATGTTGTTGTTGTTATCCTTTTAAACGGTTCAATATTCATCTCTCTCTCTCTCACTCTCTCTCTCACTCTCAGTCTCTCTTTCTAGCATTGTTCTCTGCCTCGGGGTGTGGAAGCAAGGTCACTAATGCGCACAAATGTTCCCCAGAGTTGTCTTTCCTGTGGCGCCGAAGAGAGCCATAAATCTTCATCAGCGACACCTCGCGTCCTGGCGTGTAAATGCAAGGGGAGGTACTCTGTGACAAAGTGCTGATGCGTCCCTGGGTTCCTTGTTCAAATAATGGCCCCTTGATCTCGCCACGTTCTCTCTCTGTCCGAGAATCGGCGTGACTGGGCTGCTGATTAAAAAAAAAAAGCAGAAGAAGAGGATGAGAAGAAGAAGAAGAAGAAGAAGAAGAAGAAGAAGAAGAAGAAGAAGAAGACGAAGAAGAAATACAGACAGACAGACAGACAGACAGACAGAGAGCGTGAGCAAGGAAATCGGAGAAAGAGAGACATCCAGACAGATATAAAGAGAGATACATGTAAGACAAAGAGTCTTACAGCCAAGGAATTCCAACTGTATTGAACAGATAGCGGCCTCACCCATTCGCTTGGATGCAGACATAGATGCCATAGACATTTTTTTTCTAGGGAGAGGGTCTCCAACTGCGAGTTGCCTAGGCAGATCGTACGTCACGCCTCGTAACTATTTTGGCGGAAAGTCTGCGCAACTCCATGCCTGCGGAGAGCGCTCTGTAGCGCTCTTTATCATTCTCGAAAGGTTGTTTGCGAAGAGAAAAAGATGGCGGCCAGAGCAGTGGGCTTTCCATTTGCGAATGACGATGCGTTCAACGGCCTGTAATAGCAACGAAATAGCAAGGGAGAACTTTTTGTCCTCTACAATCTTGTAAGATTTGTGTACTTGGTATTTGACGGAATAATTATGTTGATGGGCATTCGGTATGAATTAGTCTTTATTTTGATAGTATTGATGTTTTGTCAGTGCGATTTAGAGCAACTTTCACTTTCACCCAACTTCACTTTGATTGGCTAATGTGCAGTCAACATGTGCTGCGCCATTTTAAAAGCGCTCGCTTAAGGCAAAAGGTTGTCCAGAAGCAAAAATAGTTCGCGTGAAGCCATCGAAACGTTCAGTGGCGCTTTTTTTCTAGACAACTCGGGGACGGCTTCCTCTGTGCAAAAGCTGTGCGTCTTGTGCTATACTGGAATGTGGGCTTCGTCCAATAACCTACATATTCGGGATTGCTAGAAACGCTATTCGGAATGAATGGACTTGGAAGAAGAAGAAGAAGAAGGAAGAAGAAGAAGAAGAAGAAGAAGAAGAAGAAGAAGAAGAAGAAGAAGAAGAAGAAGAAGAAGAAGAAGAAGAAGAAGAAGAAGGAGGAGGAGGAGGAGGAGGAGGAGGAGGAGAAGAAGAAGAAGAAGAAGAAGAAGAAGAAGAAGAAGAAGAAGAAGAAGACGCTATTCCGAACAAATGGACTTGTAATAATAATAATAATAATAATAATAATAATAATAATAATAATAATAATAATAATAATAATAATAATAATAATAATAATAATAATAATTTGCAGGGAGGGAGGAACCCGCAGTATCCGGAGAAAACCCTCCGTATCCTGAAAAGTCTCGTACCTCAGTCACGTAAGTTCGTCCCAAGAGGAGTGAGGGAGTGTGGGGGGGTGGGTGAAGGATTTGGACCCCGCGACCTTCGGCCGCCGCCCTATCAACTACCAGGCCAACTGTAGTGCAGAGCTAGACTTAGACCTACATTGCAACGACGTATGGGTGGCGCATTAGCGTAGAGGTCTGGGAACACGCTAGCAATGTTTCATGTTAAGCAACGTCGGACACACAAACACACACACACACGCACACACACACACACACACACATACACCAAAGACAGCAACAACGATACACATACACGTCTCTCTTCTACCCTCCACCCCATCAAACCTCCATTGCCGTTATGGCGTACACTCTTTTACATAATGTTTTATTGTTCGGAGTTCTCATGTTTTGAAAAAGATTGCGGTAAAACTTCAGGATATTAGGGTTCTGTCCCTTGCACATGTGCATGTGTTCAATGAGGTCATATTCGATAAATTCTGTATCGACGTGGATTTTGAAAAGCTTAGCGTAGTGTGGGTACCCAGTTATCCTATTAAACAGTGATGTAGCCTCCCACCCCATCACCCCTCTCCCCTCAGCACACACCCCCCCCCCCCCCCAAAAAAAAAATATATATAAAAATAAAAATACAAAATCCCAATTATTGCAAATTTTTGCGAGAGTCCTAAACAGTCCAAAATGACATTTAAAAAATTGTCCGTCAGTCCGTATGTCTGTCCTTTCTCTGTGGAAAACTTGCATCTGGATTAATATCTCAGAACCTATTTCAACTATTTCACCTATTTCAAACTTTGAAAGCTGGTTTATATCCATGAGACCTAATGAATGATCGGTGGATGAATGTCTTTACCTCAAGGTCAAGGCCACGGAAACAACTAATGTTAGTCAAAAAATCAACTTTTTTAAAAACAAAATTTTCAGTTTTGTTGTAAGTTATTTATATTTAACTTATGATTCTTTGAAGCATGAAAAATATCAATAAGACACACATATTGTGCAAATTTGGTCAACCTCACTCAAAGGTCACGGTCACTGGATAAATATTGCAAGTTCCATAAGTAGCATGTGATTCATATGTGTTTTGCCCTTCTAGTTAGAGTGTATCTCTTTGCGTTCACGATGGGTAAGGAAGAATCGACAATGTTTAGGCTTGAATTCGAAAAATGCAAAAACATGACTGTAGACCTAGACCTAGACCTTGTCTAGTTCTTTAAAAGCCAATAGAAGCAGTATGTGGAGTTGTTTTGATTTTAAAATGAACACATCTTTAAGCCTCCACTATTTTATTTATGTAATAATTTATTTTGAATCAAGGTCTTCTGGCAGTCTATTAGAAGCAGGATCAGGTTAGGTTGTAACTTCAAACTCCGGCTGAACAATGACTAATAAAACCAACAACACTTTTTTTTCAGTGGGAGAGAGGGTTGGGGGAAATTAACGGCTGTGCTATTTTGCCGTCTAGTGGACAACACAAATCGGTTG
>CM072515.1:11177882-11207882 GCA_036898135.1 Oncomelania hupensis
ACTTGAGAGAATTCTAAGATTTCTAAGTCCTGCTTCCTGGTCTATGAGTGTAGAGATTTCTCTAGCTGTGGAGATGTTGACTCTACCTCTTCTCACACACGACTGATTCAAACTGTGTTAGGTTTTGACACATTCAAAACTGCTCTACCCACTGAGCCTGCTCTGATTGGTTAAAACGGTCCGATTCAAATCTCAAGTGCTGACTCACTGCGATGTGGGTGGCTCGCTCGCTGTGTGTGGTTTACTGTGTAATTTACTTGCTGCTGTGTAATAGTCTAACTTCTCTACTGTTACAAAGACTACACATGGCTAAATAGTCAACAAGCAGAGTTAAAACTAGCCAATTCGTGACAGGCTCCCTCAACTGAAAAAAGGCGATGACTACTGGATTCGACCTTTTTCTACTACAGAGCCTAGTTTAACACTGCGCTATCCTAGGGTCCTATTTACAAACTAAGTAAGTTGCTCTACCTGAGCTGCAATGCTGTGCCAGGTAGCTATGGACACTAGTGACAGGGTTTTACTGGGCGGGGACGAATTCTGGTGCTGTGGCCCTTAGTTGTGTTGGGTGGGCGACAGCTGCTGTGTCCTCCACGAGATGGCGACTGAGGTAGTCGGCTCCGTGGTTCTCTTTGCCGGGGATATACTCGATTTGGAATGAGTATGCCTGAAGGGTGAGTGCCCATCTCATCAGGCGAGAGTTCAAGGATTTGGAGGCTGCCAGGAACGATAGTGGTTGGTGGTCCACCTGAACTGTGAAGTGGGTCCCATACAGGTAGAGTTGGAATTTCTGTATGGCCCAGACTAGTCCAAGGCATTCTTTCTCCGACGTGGCGTAGTGGGTCTCGGCGGGTCTCAATTTTCTGCTGGCGTAGGCGACAGGGAATAGCGTCTCTGCATTCTTGGGGTCGCGCTGTAGCAGTACTGCTCCGAGGCCTAAGTCGCTTGCGTCGGTGCGTAGAACGAATGGCTGAGTCAAATCGGGTAGGTGGAGTACTGGCGCCGATGTCATTCTGTCCTTGAGGGTTTGGAATGCTGTCTCGCATTCGGCTGTCCAAACTACTTTGTCCGGGGCGATTTTCCGGGTTCCATTTGTCAGTGGTACGGCGATGCTGTTGTAGTTGCGGATGAACTTCTTCCGCGATGGCGATGGCCATCCATGTGTGTGTGCTGGGGGTCGCTGGTCGGTCCGTGTATTTCTTGAGGAGATTGATGTGGTGGTATCGGGCTCTCCCGTTCACCTCTACTTGGTAGACTGTCTTGGATTTCTTGGCAGTCACCCGGTACGGTCCTCTCCAAGCGATGTCCAGCTTGTTGGTTCCACTTGGAAGTAAGAGTAGCACTTGATCGCCGACTTGCAGTTCTCTGTCCTTCGCGTGGCGGTTGTAGTACTTCGCCTGACGGGCTCTTGCCTTCTTCAGTGCTTCACCAGCTTTCTTCCACGTTGCTTTGAGGGTTTCCTGCAGGTCCGCGACGTACTTGGTGGCACCTCTTGGTGTGTCGTCTATCTTGGCTTCCGTCCAACTTCTGCGTAGGGCTTCTAGCGGTCCTGCTAGAGGTCTGCCGAATAGCAATGTTGACGGGGTGTAGCCTGTGGCTGCATGGGGCGTTTCTCTATATGCGAACAGTGCCGCATTCACGTAGGTGTCCCACGCTTCTGGGTTGTCGTCGGCGACTTTCCTGAGTATGGTGAGAAGGGTTCCATTCAGTCTTTCTACTTGTCCGTTGCTGGCTGGGTGGTATGGTGGTGTGCGAATGTGATGAACTTGTATCAACTCGAACACGTCTTGCATCAGGCGGCCGGTGAACTGAGATCCGTTGTCCGTTCTAATGCTGTCCGGGAATCCGACTCTGGTAAAGATGGCGATGAGTGCATCTGCGATCTTCTTGGTGTCGATCGCTGGCAACGGGACTGCTTCGCACCACATCGTACATGCGTCGACGAGTGTGAGTAGAAATCTGTTCCTCTTCTTGGTCATGGGCAGTGGTCCTACTATGTCTACTGAGACTTGCTGGAATGGTACGCCAACTACTACCGATGGTCCTAAGGTAACTGGTACGGTGTGATGTCGCGGGGAATATCGTTGACATTGGTGGCAAGATTTCACGTAGCGCTTGACATCCTCCGTGATTCCTGGCCAATAGTAGTGTGCGCTGATTCTCTGCACTGTGGCTCCAATTCCCATGTGTCCGCTGAGTGGCATGCTGTGGCCTAATTCTAGTACTTGGGCTCGAAGGGTGGCTGGTAGTACTAGTTGGGTGTGATCTCCATCTCCTTGTCGATGTAGAACTCCCTCTTCCATGTAGAAGTCTCCCTTGTGCGGGGGTGTGTGCGCCTTGGGTAGCTTCTGGAAGCACTTCGCTATCGAGGTGTCTTCTTTCTGTGCTGTTTTGATCTCTTCGAGTCCTGGGTTCGGAGCGAACTCGGGCTGGGGTGGTTGGGTTTTAGCTTGGGCCCTGGTTTGCACTGCAGCTATCTCTACAGTTTTGGGGGGCGTGCCTAAGAACACATACCTACAACCTAGCACTAGATCATACAGGGGTTTCTGTAAAACAGCTGCTTGGATTCGTCCTGTGACGTACCTACTCTCTACTTCGATCCATGCTATTGGGCAAGTAGTCGTCGGTTTCGTCAAGTCTGCTCCTTGTAAGTCGACTGTCTTGTCCGTCAAGTCCGCGCGCGATACAAGAGATTCGCTAACTATCGCGTCGTATGATAGACCTGTGTCATACAGACAGTTCGCTTCTTTTCCGTTGACCTTGACCGTGTCTGTCACCGATGGGTGATCTCCGATCGTGTGTGGCTTGTTACCGCTACTTTGAGTTAGAACTCTGTGCGCTGGCCGGCTTTCGCGCTCTTCCCTACGTTGTGCGGCCAACTTGAAACATTCTGCGGTGGAGTGATTGTTTCTGTTGCAGAACGAACAATACCGTCTCTGTTCTGCGGGACCTCTTTTCCCGAATTCCGTGTTGGGTCCTTTATTCTGCCCAGGTCTGGGGTTATTCGGCTTATTCGCGGTGCGCTCTTCCCGGTTAGGGCTTCGTTTCTGTGCCTCTTTCCCGTTAGGCTTTAGGTCTCGCCTGAAGCTCTTGGCTTCTCCGTGTGCGGCCACGTACCTATCTGCGACCTTGACCAGATCTTCTAGTCTTTCCGCGCCCTGTTCTACTGAGAATGTCCTCAGCTCGGGGGTCATGGTTTCCCGTAGCTGTTCCCATACTAACAGTTCTGTCAGTCCATCATACGTCTTAGCCGTGGCTGACTGGCTAATCCACTTATCCAGCATTGTGGACAACCGATCCGCGAACTGCGCATAGCTCTCTCCTTTCACTCTCCGATTGGTGCGGAACTTTTGCCGGTAGCATTCTCCTGTTAGTTCGAATCCCGTTAGGAGTGCCTCTTTTACTTTGTGATAGTCAGTCACTCTGTCAGTCGGTAGCTTACTGTAGATGTCATAAGCCTTTCCTCTAAGTCCTTGACTAAGCTTAAACGACCAATGAGTGGGATCTAGTTTGTACTCTGTTGCTAGACGCTCAAACCTAGTCAGATAGAGATCTAGACCTTCCTCTCTCTCATTGAATGTCCCCAGTGGAAATGACATTCCTTGTACAGGGTTGGATGCTACCTCTAGCTGATCTGAGTGGGGAGGGGTTGAGGAAGAACTTGAAGCTCCTGATTCCAATCTTTTCAATTCTAACTCATGCTGTCTGTCTTTTTCCTTTTCAGCCCTCTCATACTCCCATTTCCTAACTTCTGCTTCTCTCTCTGCTGCTAATGCTGCCTTCTTCTGTTCTCCTTCTAATTCTAATTTCTTCTGTTCTCTTGCTGCTTCTAACTCTGCTTTTTTCTGTTCTCTTGCTGCTTCTAACTCTGCTTTCTTTTGCTCTGCTTCTAATGCTAGTTTCTTTTGCTCTGCTTCTAATGCTAGTTTCTTTTGCTCTGCTTCTAGTTCTGCTTTTCTCTGTTCTGCTTCGAGTTTCTTCTGCTCTCTCTCGGCTGCTCTCTCTGCCTTAGCCTCCTGTTTCTCTACCTCTGCATTGATATACGCAATTAGGTCTGCCCCTGCTAAGTGTAAAGCTTCTCCTAGTTCCTTGAAGCGCAATCTCAAGGCCACTGGGTCCGACATTGCCAAACGTGTCTATGAACAACCTCTGAATCACGTGGAATACCAAAACACTAGCAATATTGCAAGTCAATAACAACAATGCAAAGACCATAAAATTCGTAATCAATAATAGAATAAAACAAAAGTCAAATGGCATACAACAGTTACTTAAGCAAAACCTGCAAAAGAACAATGCAACATACAGGCACAAAAATATTTGAAGCAAAAAAGTTTTTAACTAAAGAATAGTGCACCCAAACTGATTAGTCCTTGTTACCACTATTCTAAGTTATTCTACTACTCCTACTGTTATCTAATTTTATTGTACTTAGATCCGGTTATACCCAATTCCTATTATACACAGATCCTGGCAGGCTCGCCAATTAAAGTGTCACGTGGGGTTTATGGGCTCTGCACAATGGAATTATGGACCCTCACGTTTATTCGGTGGGAACTGCTAGTAAGTCACCCTATGAACTACTTTAATAAATTTATTTGTTTAGCTCGTTCTGTGTTAAGGTTGGGGTACAGAAATAGATAGAAAAATGGTAAAAGATTACTGTCACACTAGCTTTCACACGGCTATGAATCATATGTAGTCCAGCCACTTGATAACAGTTAAAATCACACATTTATTTCTTCTACTCTATACAAGATTCTCTAAGTACTAAACTACCTTAAAAAGTCTCTTTCAATGCTAATAGTTCGATCGCTGATAGTCTAGGCAGCTGTTATTTCTTCCTCGGGCACTTGCTATAATATCTCATGTAGATTTGGACTACTGTGGTCCGTTTTACAGTTTCTGAAGAGTTGGACTACTGTGGTCCTGTTATGATCAGTTTAAGTGCACCTTCGCCTTATGCACTTAACTCATGTGTGGGGTGTTCGAAGTCCTTCTGTGAGGTAGCTTCTGGTACACCTTTGTCGTTGTGTAGTTGGGTTCCCTTGCCACGCTGTGGGGTCTGACAGGGTGTTTCTTCGGGTAGCTCCTTCCGTCTTGTGCGGTAGAGTCTCCTCGACCAACTAGTCGTTTCTGTGGAGTGGGGTGCACAGGATAGCTCGGGATAGCTCGGGATAGCTCGCCTGCTCGTCTGTAATATAAGAGACGAAATTCTGCACAACCCTGAATAATCGGTTTGTGCAGAGCGTCTCACTGAAAGCCAAGTAGCCCTCAGTGATAGCTCCACATCTCTATACATAAGCGACGAACATTCTGCTACTTCCGGGTTCCACTGGAATCTCACTCTAAATTCCTATACATACATAAATATAAATCGTGTCTAACTATACACATACAGAATTAATAATAATATAAACATTCAGTGGTACAGCCACTGGTCTGCAAACATACATATAAGTTAAACAACAGTGGTTCCGTACGGGATACAACATGGCGGCGCAACCGGTCGTGTTTCGCCTCGTGGTCGGCTCTTTCACGTGGTACGGCAAATTCGGATTAACAATTCACATTTATGCATAGCAAATTCTTCAAACATAATTTCAACAATAATACAAATATATCACGATGAAACAGAAGGGTGTTCATTTACCTGTTTGACAAGTTCAGGCCCGTGATGACTTGAGAGAATTCTAAGATTTCTAAGTCCTGCTTCCTGGTCTATGAGTGTAGAGATTTCTCTAGCTGTGGAGATGTTGACTCTACCTCTTCTCACACACGACTGATTCAAACTGTGTTAGGTTTTGACACATTCAAAACTGCTCTACCCACTGAGCCTGCTCTGATTGGTTAAAACGGTCCGATTCAAATCTCAAGTGCTGACTCACTGCGATGTGGGTGGCTCGCTCGCTGTGTGTGGTTTACTGTGTAATTTACTTGCTGCTGTGTAATAGTCTAACTTCTCTACTGTTACAAAGACTACACATGGCTAAATAGTCAACAAGCAGAGTTAAAACTAGCCAATTCGTGACATCCACCAATACTCACACATCCATACTCTTTAAAAGAAGTAGTGTATCGCAACTCAAGACTAATTTTCTGAAACCCGATCCCTTTCTATACCTTCCAAATCCAGCCTTTGGATAATTTGCGCTGCCGGTAATGTTTTTCGGATTGTCTCCCTTTACTCGGAGGTCTCTTAGAATTCTTCCCCTTGGTTCAAGTTCCTGTAAAGTAATGTCCCTTGGTGTTGGCCCTTAAGACGCTGTTTTAACATGAATATTTGCGTTTTGTAACTTTATTTTTACAAATGGAGGAAATATCAATAAATTATATTCAAAGACGACCTCCTTGTGTGAGGGGAGAAAGGGGGGTGCGTGAGAAAGAGAGAGGGAGCAGAACAGAACAGAACAGAACAGAACAGAACAGACCAAAATAGATTAACAAACTCTTTGTGTCCCCCCCCTCTCTCTCTCTCTCTCTCTCTCTCTCTCTCTCTCTCTCTCTCTCTCTCTCTCTTTCTCTGAGCAGTGTGTAAAGCTAAAGAGGTAAGTTACCGTTCTTAGCTGCCAACGGTTGTCTTACCATTTGGGATTGGAACCCTTGGCAGGCAACAGGATTTGAAATGGGAACCCATCAGTGTACAGATAATTGACAACACAATGCGATGTATACACGTAGCACATAACATCATGATCGGATCAACGACTTGTGCGCGACGTAGAACTGACTGACTGGTTCACCTGCTTCTTGCTACTATTCCTTGATTTTGCGCATGCAGTGCAGGTTAGTTTAATGATGATGATGATGATGATGATGATGATGATGATGATGATGATGATGATGATGATGATGATGATGATGATGATGATGATGATGATAATAATAATAATAATAATAATAATAATAATAATAATAATAATAATAATAATAATAATAATAATAATAATAATAATAATAATAATAATAATAATAGATGTTATACACGCCCTTTTTCCCATATCACCAGATTAATAAGTTTAACACACACACATATAAACGCAAACACACACCCACACACACACACAAACACACACACATAAACACACACGAATCCTATCCTATCCTACTCTGTAACAGGAAAGTCGTTGAGGCACCACAGATGATCGTTTAACCAGCGTACTCCATCTTTCTTTGTCCTTAGTAACCCTTATGCCTTCGCTCAGTGTCAAGCCAGTCCATTCTCGAATGGTGTCCTCCAACCTCTTTGTCTGCCTTCTATTTCTTCTGCCTCCTTGCACCGTGCTTTGCAGGATGGGCTTTGCAAGGCCTGATGCTCTGGTGACGTGGCCATAGCTTCGAAGTTTCCATTTTTTCACCGCTGTAAGCATGTCATCGTGTTGTCCAATGACTTGTGTGATGGTCTGTCGGAATTTGTTGTTGGTGATGTGCTTGGTATAGGAAATGCCCAAAAGTCTTCTGTAGCACCTCAACTCCATGCTTTGTATTTTTCGTTGTAGATCTGCTGTGAGGATCCATGTGTCGCAAGCGTATAGGAAGATGGAGATGACAAGGGAGCGCAGAAGCCTTATCTTGGAATATAGACTTAATATGGTCCTGTCTTTCCAAATGGGCTTCAACCTTGTCAGCTCAGCAGTTGTTTGTGCGATCCTGTAAAGGACTTCCTGTAGGGACCCATAGTCTGATATAGTGGCTCCTAAATATTTGAGGTATTGGCATTGGACTTTGATGTCCGTGTTGATGCCATTGGTGTTGCTGGTCATCATTTTGGTCTTCTCTGCACTTATTTTTATTCAAAGAGGCTCTGGAGGTGGTGTCAAGCCTCTGTACCAGCTGTTCAAGTTCTTGGTCCTCTCCAGCCAATCCATCAATGTCATCCGGAGGTTGGAAATTGCTCTACTTTCTATGCTGACTGTGACTTCGTGATCTGCAAGGGCATTTGACATGATGCGCTCTAGGAAGGTGTTGGAGAGAGTAGGAATCCTTGACGCACGCCGATTGTTGTTCTGAATTAGTTCCCGATGGCGTTGTTGTGGAAGACTGCACTGGTAGCCTTGTCATACAGACTTTTAATGACTTCAATAATGTTAGGGCTGATGTTGGACACTCATGGTTACCCACAGAGCTGAATGCGCACAGCAAAGAATAACTGGATAGAAGAGCAATGCCAGCAAATAGAGCACAGTCTGAGCAAGAACGACCGCAAGAAGGCCTACCAGATTGTGACAAGTGTTAAACAGCCCAAAGTCTCCACGATCCAAAGCAAGTCTGGAATATGCCTTACCGAATAACAAGAAGTCTTAGATAGATTTTACATATTACTGCTCTGACCTTTACAACCACACACCAAACGGAGACCCATCATTTCTAGCATGTCCCCAGAACAGAGAAAACTAAGTAATCCTCCCAATTCTCCGATAAGAAGTTGGCAGCAATGCAATCGCTATTGAAGGGGAAATCAGTGGGAGTGGACTACATACCCGCAGGATTGCTTCAAGCAGGAGGAGAAGCGATGATTGATGCCATCACCATTATCTGTAACAAGATCTTGCAGAGTGGTGAGTGGCGTACACCATGGACCCAGTCGCAGACTGTGTACATACGATTACAATCATGCAATAACTACTGCCATCACATTGTTTGTGTGTATAATGCAGAGAACTCCCTTAGTTAAAGATTATATAGGATATCACGCTGACTTGCATGTCCTGCACATGTCAACTAGTCCGTATGCACTCACAGCGTAGCTGAGACTCGAAGAGGCATACCTTTGTCTCTACACGACCCTCATTAGCTGCTGAGCTGAAAGGGCGCCGCCTGCCATATCGCCAATCCTTTCTTGACCTTTACTCCTTCAAACCTGGCAAACTCATCATTCTCGGCGACCTCAACACTCGTTTTGATCAACCCAAGCACTTGGAAACTGAACGCATCTGTCACAATCACCAAATCCATAGCCTTACACAATTTGTTTCTGAACCTCATACACTCGTCCAGAGCACCTCATCGACTGTGTAGTTTGCTAGACAACCCGACAACATTCTCTCTCATGTCATTGTATCACAAGTCCTTGAGTCCGACCACTACGCTGTTTTCTGCTCTCTCTGTCTCTCTCCTCCTCAAAAGAAAAAATGCACAATCACCGCCGCAACATGAAAAACATTGACAAGAAAACCTTCTTTTCTGAAGCTGTTCACTTACTTTCTTCTGCTCCTCCTGACACTAAATCTGCTTCTTTGTTCCATACTTCTCTCAGCCATCTCCTTAACAAACATGCTCCTTCTTCCTACCGCCTCATCTGACTGTCCATCTGCGCCGTGATTCTCTCCCGAGATCGGCAAGGCCAAACGGGAGCGGCGTACAGCCGAGCGCATGTGGCGGTCTTCCAGACTTACAGTTCACAAAAAGACCATTCAGAAGCGCAAGTGTGACGTCCGAAAACCACCTCTGCAGCTAAAATACATTACTGCAATACAAAGATAGAGAACTTGTTTCTTCCAAAGAACTATTTTCTACTATGAATGACCTGCGGGGGAACACCAACCATTCTCATCTTCCAACAAAACTTCAACTTATTGAACTACCTTCATCCTTTTCAAACTTCTTTACCTCGAAAATCGAAGCTATGCGCAAACCTCTTGATCAAACGCCTTGTTAACCAGGTCCACCGGCAGCCACTCTTCTCCTTTCATACTGTCTCAAAAGCTGAAGTCGTTGCAATTCTCAGGACTATGTCGTTTATAACATTCAAGTTTGATCCCATCCCTACCTCACTTTTTAAAGATTGTATCAGTAACTTCCTTCCAGCCATCACCAATATAGTCAACTCTTCCTTGCAATCTAATTACGTCATTTTGCAGGTACGCAATCTTACACGGAAGCTGTTCTGCAAGAACGTCACAAACATTGGTTGACAAATTATGCAACTGGAGCTACATCACCCCAAGAAAGTCAACGCCTGTCAAGGCTTCGGGCAGGTGCTGCTCGAGCAGCTCGTCTTAACAAAATGTGAGGTCCTTGTGAAGTCGCACAGCGGATTTAGTCGCCTAGCGTCATATCTGCAAAGTATGAGTGACAGATTGTTTTCTTTTCTTTCTTTTTTTTTTTTAAAATAAAGGAACAGCGAGGCAAATAGGGATGGAGACACCATTGACCTGATGGTAAATTATTACACAAATACCTTAGGAGAATGTATGTTGGTCTGTGGCGCCATTTTTGGAATCTGGAATCATTACGTCATTTTGCAGGTTGATATAACGGAGCAGTGAGACATATAGGACTCCATGGTAAAATATTACAGAAATAGGTTAAGAAAATATGTTTTATAAAGTACTGCGGGGTGTAGAATACAGATGTAGTCAGACAACAATGGAATCTGTCTGGTGCTCCAAGTTGTCCGCGTGTGTATCGATCATTTTTATTAGTATACGCGCCTTGAGCATTGAACACTGGATATGACGCTAGACAAGTCACCATCACCATCATCTTCGTCGTTCTCATCATTATCCTTATGATGAATGCAAAAGTGCATGAAAACATGCCGGTGCTGCGGACATCAAAGTCGAATCATTGTTTTATTGGTTTCATTATGCATGCAAGTATTGATCTTGGCACAGAGTGGCGCGTCAGCCTAGTGGTTAAAGCACATGATGTATGCTCACGGAAAGTAAAATGAACCAATAAAAAATTTAAAAAGCATTTTGTGACAATAAAATTTTTTTAAAAGCTATGTTGTGACATTAAAAGATTACCCACTGGTAAATTGTTGTTCAAACGAACCAGTAAGCTTTGAATTTTCGGCGTCTCTTCTTTCCTAGGTCAACAGACAACTGTGCCTACTGATAAACAGCTGGCTCCACTCCAGAGAGTGCGCAATAACTTCGCGCGTATGATCTATTTAAATTTAAAGGAGCTGCACTGGTTGCCCATAGTGTATCGCATTCGGTACAAAAATGCTGTTTTGGGCTTTCCGTTTCTTTGAAGACACTCTTTCTCTCTATCTTTCTGACTGCATGACTGTTTACACCCTTCCTCTCTATCTTTCTGACTGCATGACTGTGTACATCCTTCCTCTCTTTCTGACTGCATGACTGTGTACACCCTTCCTCTCTATCTTTCTGACTGCATGACTGTGTACACCTTCCTCTATCTTTCTGACTGCATGACTATGTACATCTTCCTCTCTATCTTTCTGACTGCATGACTGTGTACACCTTCCTCTATCTCTCTGACTGCATGACTATGTACATCTTCCTCTCTATCTTTCTGACTGCATGACTGTGTACACCTTCCTCTCTATCTTTCTGACTGCATGACTATGTACATCTTCCTCTCTATCTTTCTGACTGCATGACTGTGTACACCTTCCTCTCTATCTCTCTGACTGCATGACTATGTACATCTTCCTCTCTATCTTTCTGACTGCATGACTGTGTACACCTTCCTCTATCTCTCTGACTGCATGACTATGTACATCTTCCTCTCTATCTTTCTGACTGCATGACTGTGTACACCTTCCTCTCTATCTCTCTGACTGCATGACTATGTACACCTTCCTCTCTATCTTTCTGACTGCATGACTGTGTACACCTTCCTCTCTATCTTTCTGACTGCATGACTGTGTACATCCTTCCTCTCTATCTTTCTGACTGCATGACTGTGTACACACCTTCACGATCGCCGCGATGTTCTGGAGGTAAACTTCTGTGTACTCCACGTACCAAAATGAATACTGCTGGTTCTCGCTTCTTTCAATTCCAAACCTCCTCAGTTTGGAACTCTCTTCCTCATTCAATGCGCCAATGTACTTCTCTCCGATGCTTTAAAACTGCACTGAAAAAAAAAACAACTACTTTCAGTTGGCCTACTCCTAAATACGATAGTCAGTTCCTTCATATGTCTTCTCTTCTGCCCCTTCTCTCTTCCATCTCCTCTCTCTCTCTCTCTCTCTCTCTCGCTCACTCTCTTGCCTCCCCCCCCCCTCCATCGCCCCCAACCCCGCTAGATCATGTATATATTTTTTGTGTTGGTAAATGTTTCTTCTACCTTTTTCTTCTAGGCACAGTGCAAGGAGGTAGAAGAAGAGGGAGACCGAAAATGAGGTGGGAGGACAACATTCCAGAATGGACTGGTTTGACACTGAGCGAAACAATCAGGGTTGCTGAGGACAGGGAAAGATGGAGTACGCTGGTTAAACGATCATCTGTGATGTTTCTACGACCTCCGAGTTATGGGAAAGGATAGGATAGGATAAATGTTAGGATGCAAGTGAGCGCCTTGAGCTTACAATGTTTAATGCATATTATTATTATTTTACACTCTTTCCCAGAGGTGCTAGTTGTTTAGATTCAGTCTTGACGCTATTAATAGTCCCATAAACAAATAAATGTATTGATTTATATTGTAAGCCTCCCTCTGTGCCGCATACTAGGTGGTTAACGTTAGATCGGCCGCGTCAACTTTGCCCGGGGTTAAACTTGTCAGGATTTAGGCTAAGGCAGTCAGCGCGCTCCATCTAAGTCGGCTAAGAGATAACTTACAAAGTTTGAAAAGAGAAAAGAGGTAGAAAATTTGAAAACTAACGAACAAACACTTGGAAATCAGACCAGAATATTAGCAACACAATCATTGGACCACTGGGCTATGTTTTTCTTTTTCTTTTATTACCAAGTTCCTTTTTCTTTTCACAACGTGGGTTTACGATTTATAACCAAAAATCCCCATGCCAAATCGGCGTTCGCACTTTTGGCGAACAATTTAGGAACGATGCAGAAGACAGAGAAAATTTCAATAAAGACAGACATTTCTACGGATAATATTTCTATTGCGCGTGCGTTTTAAAGTTGATCTACAAGTTACAATTGACTTATCTCTCGTGAGACCTGTGCAGCAGCTTATTCAGTAGAAGTCGTCGAACAAATCTACAAACCTAAACGCATTGCGGTGAAACCATACAGTACGATCTAGCCCTATTCCGAATATATGTAGGTGAAAGCATTCCTTGCATCCAGATTGTTTCAAGACCCCTAGCGGGTACAGACAGGACAACGCATATGTAACAGCCTGTCTCCTAACAAAAGCTAGGTAACTGACCAGCAGCAATTCAGCTTCGTTTGTTTCTCACTTTGATCGTCTTCGATCGTCCGCTGAGCCCTTCTTTTATAGGTTCTTCCAGCCAGCAATCAAACAGCTTGATCATAGTTACGGCTATCCTATCCCGTAACTCGAAGGTCGTTGGGGCACCACAGATGATCGTTTAACCAGCGTATTCCATCTCTCTCTGCTCTCGTGGCTTCACTCAGTGTCAAGCCAGTCCACTCTCGAATGTTGTCCTCCCATCTCTTTTTCTGTCTCCCTCTTCTTCTGCCTCCTTGCGCCGCGCCTTGCAGGCATGATGCTCTGGTGACGTTGTTACTGCTATAATTGATAAAATACTGTACCAGACGTTTGCAATTGCCAAGTAACATCACCGAACAGTTTTTGATAGCCGAAGTCGGAAGCCGGCGTTTGATTGGTTAGTATGTTTTAGGTTAAAGGTTAGGGTTAGGGTTTGGGTTAGGGTTAGGGTTAGCTTCAAAACTGTCAAAATAATGTCAAAAATGGTTTTCATGTCTTTACTTCTCGTCGTCTGCATCGACAGCAAACTAGGCCGCCATTGTCGTAGCGCAGAGGTCAATGACATGACGTTACCTACTAAAAATACTGACCAATCAACAGCCGGCTTCCGACTAGGACCATCGGCATGTTCACCAGTCGCTTGGATCCTTTATGGAATCTCAGAGTCTGTGATGAAATCAGCGAATTAGCTACCATGTTTTAGGAATTTTTTCAATACGGCCATATCTGCTAGGAAACCTATGATTCATCACCTGAGAAACCATGCCGAAAATCAACAGTCGCTAAGAGATGGCATAGACTCACCTTGGTTCTGAATCTACAAGTTGTAACCTAGTGATTTGTAAGCAGAAAGCCTTATCACTCTTTCTAATTCCGATAAATATAGTTCCATATCCATTTTGTCTTGAGAAAGCAAAAGCCAATGTATGATCAGTTATATTGAATCAAGTACTTCTAATTTCTATAGTTTATTTAGTAGTAGTTAAGGTAACATTATGCAATTTCTATTCAATGAATTTCTCAAGTTGAAAATTCTTACACTTTTATATACCTTGACGTCATTTCTTTTGTGTATGTCGTTTGTAACTTGCGTCACAAAAACTTCTTTAGTTTGTTTCTGCTTGCTTCGACACACGGAGGCCATGCACATCTAAACTATTGTTCCATTTGTGGCTGGTTAAAATAGCAGTAAACTTACTAGCAGGTATTTCGTAATAAGAGATAAAAAGATGATAAAAGAATAACAACTTAAATTAACAATCATGCTTATCTAATTATTATTATTACCGTCATAGACCAATTTGACTTTGTTGTGAATCAAAAGTCATTCAGATCTATGTCTACCCAGCAACGCATGCCATCTTTTCCACTCAAATCCTAAAGTTTAGAATTTGCTTGGAACATAGCTACAAAACTGATTCAACCAACATTCATGCTGCAACGTTTATTTTCACAATTATTAATTAATGCTGCAATATCTATTTTCACATATTAAATTAGCAATTCATGCTGCAATATCTATTTTCACATATTAAATTATTAATTCATGCTGCAATATCTATTATCACTTATGAAATTGTCGATTCATGCTGCAATATTGTATTGTTATTATTATCATTGTTACCATATATTAATTATTATTTGTCTGTTGGTGCTGCTGTTGTATTATTTTTTAGTAGTTGCATTGTTATTATTATTATGTTTATAATTACTCTTATGATTACGATTATTATTAATATTATGATGATGATGATGATGATGTTGATTATTATTATTATTATTATTATTATTATTATTATTATTATTATTATTATTATTATTATTGTTGTTGTTGTTGTTGTTGTTATTATTATTATTATTATTATTATTATTATTATTATTATTATTATTATTATTATTATTATTATTATTATCATTACTATGATGATGATGATGATGATGATGATAATGATGATGATGATGATGATGATGATTTTTATTATTATTATTATTATTATTATTATTATTATTATTATTATTATTATTATTATTATTATTATTATTATTATGATCTAGGATGGATCTAAGGCATGAAAGAATGGGTGAGTGTTAGTAGTTTTGTGTACACATGTATTGTGGAATAATTATCTTTGTGTTAAATGTGTACACATGGGTATGTGACTGGACATCTGTTTATGCATGTGTGCTAGTGTTCATAGATTTGTATTTTGGTATGGAAGTTGTGTTTGATAGTATATCAAATGTATTAATATTGTATGTCTATGCTTTTAATAGTTTTAATGTTGTTATCTCCTTCCTTCTTGCACTGCTAAACAAATATCCATGCCATGTGTTTGGACAATAAAGAATCTTGAATCTTGAATCTTGAATATCTATTATCACATATTCAATTACCAATTCATGCTGCAATATCTGTTATTACATATTAAATTATTCATTTATGCTGCAATATCTATTTTCACGCCTCCCGAAGCGCCCGCTGGATGCCTGACTGCAGGCGACTGAGCACTTGAGGGCCTAGTTCTTGCTGCCTGTACTTGCGTAGCTGACGCTCATCTGTCTAGGACATAAGCGTCAGGATCCTTACGAGAAGACCTTCTGCTTTAGCTTAGGTGGTGTACGCTTCGTCATCGAACAAGCCATAGGATAGTATGGGTGCTTTCTCCTTGATATTATGTATTGCAGGCATGCCGCAATTACCTATTTATTTATCTGACAATCAATCTTTGTCATCGGGTTGTGTCTAGACGACTGTGTCTGCTTTACATATAAAATCAGCCTTGTGTCAAAATGACCCAAGCGTGCATAGAAATGTTTTTCCACAGGTACGTTTATATATATTGCATATTGCATTCATAAAGACCGGTTTTCCTTACGCTTTATGAATGCAATTGTACTGCGTTTGAACTCCTTAAACTCATATAGAAGCACGTGGAGTGGAAAAGCCAGCATGTCTCACATTGTGTCCACCTTGGAGAGCAGTGTAATTGCCTTTCTTGTTGTTTAAAGCAACTTGCCTCCCTTGGCTTGCTTTATCCTTGCTCCTTAATGGTTGCTGTATTGTGCTAGCCATGTAAAGACAATTTAGAGAGAGAGAGGGAGAGAGAGAGAGAGAGAGAGAGAGAGAAAGAGAGCAAAAGTCAATTCCTGGTTATATTGTTTGGTCCTGATTTGGCTCGGAAGAGTCCGCCGGACCTCAAGCAATAACCATGTAATGTAATGTAATGGTTATATTGTTTGTGTGCGAATGTTTATAAGGCAAGACCAGCTGCTATCTGCCGTTAATAGGAATTCCGCCAGGTCAAATTGACCCATTACGTAAAGAATAATTATATAGGTGTTTAGAAAACGTAGAGCACAAAGATGCACTGGTAGAGAGTTCCAGGTTATAGGTTCGCTAGTTGTTGTTGTTTTTTAATTTTATTTTCATGTTATCAATTTTTAAAATTTATTTTATGATTTTGTTGTTTTAGGCGCGCTTTTCCAGTTCAAGGGCTGCTCAAGGCGCTAATCTATGCAGATTCTGACGCAAGACGCACCGAGGGGGCCACTTGCTGTTTGAGGTGCATCACCTGACTCGCCTGACAACTGAGCACCATCCTGGCCGACCGGGGTAGGGGAGAGAATAGGGACCTAGTGCTCGCTGGGAGTCTTCATGTAGCTGGCACTCACAAATCTAGGACATGAGTGTCAGGATCTTTAAAATCCTGGCGATGGAATCCAAGCGCGCACAGACTAGACCTCAATGTTATATACCTCTCACCCGAATGATGGTTCCAGGAACATTACACTCGCTGTGAACATATAGAAAATGATACTAGGCTTATGTTCGAACTAAAATGGATTGGTAGGAGGGGATCTTATAATATGCTTTCTCCTGGGCTGCACTGCACTGTGGATGCCATGCTTTCCCTTCGGAAAGTGATCTGAATTTCACCCCTGCATGCCTGACAAGCACGGTGAGCAAACCACGCACACACCCTCCTCCACCACCTCCTTCCCCCTCCAAAACAAAAATGTGCATGCAATATCGAAGCCGTCATCCATCGTCCGTGTTTTCATTAAGTCTAAAAATATATCATGACCTAATAGATGACGCTCATTTTCTGCATGAATTAGGTCCCAAAATAGTATTAGTAGTTCCTAATTATTAGGAAGAGATTGAACGAGTCAACGAACGACGAGAGACACGAGCAGACAGAGCAAGTACACCTGCACTAGCTAGAAAAGCGGATGATCCTATCCTATCCTATCCCGTAACTCGGAGGTCGTAGGGGCACCACAGATGATCGTTTAACCAGCATACGCCATCTTTCCCTGTCCTCAGCAACTCTGATTGTTTCGCTCAGTGTCAAACCAGTCCATTCTGGAATGTTGTCCTCCCACCTCTTTTCCGGTCTCCCTCTTCTTCTACCTCCTTGCACTGTGCTTTGCAGGATGGTCTATGCAAGACCTGATGATCATTCTAGTAGCGTGGCCATACCATCGGAGTTTACGTTTTTTCACCACTGTGAGCAGGTCATCGGATGAACATTTACCAAAGTTCGGTACAGGGTGGTTGAAAACTAACTCCCTATTGAAAAATTCATTATACCTTTCGTGAATACCACTGTATTTGCATGAAATAACATGTATTTTGATCTATACTTTTTGTGAAATGTATAACCGCTCAGGTCTAATGTAGATGACCTGAGTAGAAAGACCAACAAACTGACAGAACCAGTAACAAACGTAATAAGATGATTATGGCGGCACATACCCTTGAGCAAAGACAAAACAAATTAAGCCAGACCTTGGTTGTTTGTTTTTTTTCAATATTATGTAATCTGCTTTATTTCTTTATTCGTTCTGGTTTATTTATTGTATTTTAATGTTCTTTTATAGCGCTTTTTTACACGTCAAGAGCTGCTCAAGGCGCTGGCCGATACAAGATCTAACTCAAGCCACCACAGACGACCACTAGCTGCCTTAGTGCACCGTCTGACGGCCCAGACAACTGAGAACGGTCCTAGGCAACCAGGGATTGGAGAGAAAGGATCCAGCTTCCTGGGTGTAATTTATGTGGCTGCCATACACCTTTCTATGACATGCGAGTCAGGATGTTTAAATCCGTGCAGTAGAATTCTCGGTGCGTGCACACGACTAGACCTCGGTTTACACTCTCATTCGATGGAGACTCCTCTTGGATATGCATCTTCTGTGCGAATTTTGAAAGTAGGTGTCCTTTAAGCTTGCGAGATTCACACCAGTAAGTCATCATTACACAGAAGAGCTAAGTCATCAGGACAAGACCAAAATGTCCATTTTTTCAAAACCAGCCCCCGTGGGCCTTAGTTTTTTTTTGTCGTGACACGGCAGAGTGTGGGTTAACGACTGCCGTCTCTCTGTAGTCTGCGGGCGAAAGACGGTTAATGCTTGGATCTTGAGAATTGTGGAGTTAAAGCCAAACCACATAATTCTTCTTCTTCTTCTTCCTCATCCCTTTTTTTCTCCTTCTTCCTCATCCCTCTTCTTCTTCTGCTTCTTTCCATTCCTCTCTCTTCCCCCCCTCCTCTCTCTCTCTCTCTCTCTTTCTCAGAAAATTACATTTATCAATTTATGTACATATTTCATACATTTACGAAATTAGTTTCAATTTTATGTTTTAAGCAAGTAAATAATAAACCAATATGAATATTCAAATTACCGTGTCTGTCATGAACAGAATCCAGAATCACCACAGTGAAAAAAGTAGACTACACAGTAACCCAATATTTGCAAGTCACACAAAATAAGCATTCGCCCTTCGTTTTTCACAATCTCTCACTCCATTAATACACCCTATCCAAGTCCTATTTCATTCAATCATAGACACTCTAAGATATTCCTGAACTAGGAAATATAGTACCAACCCATCGCATATACATACGCCACGTGCCTATGTCAACAGTCGTCGCTTGTGTACTTACAATATAAACACGTGATGTATACACAAATATAAGTATTTACTAACTCACTTCGTGACATTGCTGGTTCCAAATAGCTAAACTTTTTAACAAGGTTAAAGTCAAATTACCCTTTTCAAAAAGTAAAAAAGAATATTCAAGTACTGATAATAGGGTTCCTAAACTGAGTTGAAATCTTTCAAGTTATTAAACTTTTATATTGCCTGAACAGTGATAACATTAAAAGTTACCGATTTTCACTTTTGGACTCGTTAAAAAGTTCTATTTTGTCCTTTTAACTTCGTTTAACAAGTTTACTTACTGGAACAGGACTGCAAAACTGTTATACAATTTTAGCATCCTTTACTTATTGAATCGCACTTATATAGCGCTTTTCCAGCTCAAGAGCCGCTCAAGGCGCTGGTCGATACAGGATCTAACGCTCCCACTTGCAACCTTTGAGCGCATAGTCTGACGCCCAGACGACGGAGCACAATCCTGGGCAAAGGGGGATGGGGAGCTTGGACCCTAGTGCGTGCTGTGTGTGTTTGTGTAGCCGGCACTCACTCGTTTAGGACATGAGCGTCAGGATCTTCAAAGTTCATCCGATGGGCTGCGTGCGTGCACAGACTAGATCTCGGTTTATACTCTCATGCGAGGGAGCATAAAATGACATGATTTGAGTCTCCTCTCTGTCGCCTAAAGCAATCTCAGTGAAACGAAGAGGTCTATAACGCCAGCACACCTTCTGAATCTCCGGAGGAGAGCTAACTCTTTTTACGGATTTGCTCCTCTTCTTTATCCTTCTCTTCCTCCTCCTGCATCATCATCATCATCATCATCATCATCATCATCATCATCATCATCATAATCATCATCATCATAATTCTTATCATAATCATCATCATTACCATCATCATCATCATCATCATCATCATCATCACAATCATCATCACCACCATCGTTACCATCATCGTTATTATTATTACCCTCATAATCATCATTTTTCCACCTCCACCCATTCAATATAATCATCATCATCATCATCATCATCGTCGTCATCACATCATCAACATAAATATCGTCATCATCATCATCATCATCATCATCATCATCACCATCATCGTTATTATTATTACCCTCATCATTATCATTATTATTACCATCCTCACCATTATCATCATCATCATCATCATCATCGACATCGTCATCATCCTAATTATCGTCATCAATCCTCTTTCTCCTCCTCCTTATAATAATAACAACAACAACAACAACAACAACAACAACAAAAATAATAATAATAATAATAATAATAATAATAATAATAATAATAATAATAATAATAATCATCATCATAATAATCATAATAATCATAATAATAATAATAATAATAATAATAATAATAATAATAATAATAATAATAATAATAATAATAGCCGAAGAAGAAGAAGAAAAATAATTATTATCGTATCATCGTAACGAATGCTATAGGCGCCTTGTTTTTAACTCAGACTGGAAGCGTGGCGAACTGAAAATAAACAACATTCACTGTAACGTGTTGCCCACAGTCTTATACTATACGCAACACACATTCATCACTCCAACATCTGCTTTTCTAGGCATGGGGGTCGCTATTAGAAGACGGGAAAACAAGACAATTGTATCTGGTTGTTGTTGTTGTTCCTGCTGCTGTTGTTGTTGGTTTTAAATTAAGTTTGACTTCATCTAATACCAACATCATCCTCAGTATCAGCATCATCATCATCATCATCATCAGCAGCAGCAGCATTCATTAGGTGTCGCATTTTCAACAAAAGTGATCTCGCTGTTGTCTACCAGAAATGACATATTGCCTTTGCTAACATGCGTTCGAACGTAGAGTAGCTGCTGCACAAACAAAGAAAAAATTTTTTTTATATACGTGTATTTACAACAGGTACGGAAGAAAGGAAGGACGGAAGAAAACAAGAAAGCAAGAAATAATAAAAGCGAATGAAAACGTTCACAGGTTTTTTTAATAATTGATATTGAAAGAAAATAGCAAAAAACAACAAAAAACATTAGGTCGGATAATCCAGTTAACCTTGGGGCCGCAAAAGAAGAAGAAGAAGAAGAAGAAGAAGAAGAAGAAGAAGAAGAAGAAGAAGAAGAAGAAGAAGAAGAAGATGATGATGATGATGATGATGATGATGATGATGATGATGATGATGATGATGATGATGATGATGATGATGATCATGATGATGAAGATGATGATGATGATGATGATGATGATGATGATGATGATGATGATGATGATGATGATGATGATGATGATGATGATGATGATAGCAATGTCTAGACTGCATTAAAGCATTCAAATAACCTTACTTACTTTCGGGACTATTCATAACAAGGTAACACAAAATGAAAGCAAACAATCAACAACAACGATTTTAATTTTATTACCAAACAAAAATAAAGTCTGTAGATCTAAATATCACAATTTTTTTCTGCGTCTCTGATCCTTTTGAAAGTTATAGTGAGTGTTGCCCCACAGAAAATGTTTTTAAAACCAAATGATAATGTTGGTCAAAAGTACAGTCTTGAGATAAATTGATAAATTCATTTTGTTTATGTGCCTATTAATAACATCAAAGTTCATTCTAAAATTAGCACAGCTGTGAAAGTGAGCATAGGAAGCGGTACAGCTGTCTTTCTACACAACCAGATAGAGACGCTTACAATTCTTTAAAGAGCATAGCGGTCGGTTTGAGCAACCATTGCCTGTTAGCATATTATATCATATTATGTAATATTGTATCATATTATAACATATCATATAATATTTATCATATTATATCATATTATATCATATTATATCATATTATCATATTGTATCATATTGTATCATATTGTATCATATTATATCATATTATATTATCTTATATCATATTGTATCATATTATATCATATCACATCATATCACATCATATTATTATTATTATTATTATTATTATTATTATTATTATTTATCATTCTTATATAGCGCTTTTTCAGCTCAATAGCTGCTCAAGGCGCTGGTCGATATTATATCATATCACATCACATCACATTATATCATTTTATATCAAATTATATCATATTATATCATATCATATTATATTATATCATATTGTATCCTATCCTATCCTATCCTATCATATCATATATCATATTATATAGTATCATATCATATTATATCGTATCATATCATATCATATCATATCATATTCTATCATATTATATCATATTATATCATATCATATTATATCATTTTATATATCATATATCATATCATATTATATCATATTATATAATATCACATCATATTATATCATATACAATATCATATCATCTTATATCATATTGTATCATATCATATTATAGTATATCATATTGTATCCTATCCTATCCTAGCATATCATATGTCATATTAAAAGGTATCATATCATATTATATCATAGTATATCATAGTATATCATATTGTATCATATTATATCATATCATGTCATATCATACCATATAATGTCATATTATATCATAGAATATCAAATTGTATCATATTATGTCAGATTGTATCATAATATATCATATCATATTATATTATAGTATATCATATTGTATTTTATTATATATTTTATATCATATTTTATCATCTTATATCATAATATATAATCTTTTATCATATTATAAAATATTATATCATATTATATCATATTATATCATATCTTATATCATAATATATCATCTTTGAATGTGTCAACCAGGCAACCTGAGAGGCCATTTTACAAATCTGGCATGGGGATATAACATTTGAATTATAGGATTTTGAAGGAAATGTTTTGTTTTGCTTCAGATCAAGGATCAACACTGGCAGGACACGCACTTTTCCAGGAACAGATATCGGAAGTGACCACAATCTCGTGATGATGTCTTTCCGGCTTTACTTCCTTTCCTGGATCGCACAAACAATGCTGCCCTGACAAGGTTGAAGCCCATTTGGAAAGACAAGACCATCAGTCTACATTCCAAGGTAAGGCTGCGCTCCCTTGTCATCTCCATCTTCCTATACGCTTGCGAAACATGGACCCTCACTGCAGATCTACAACGAAGAATACAAAGCATGGAGATGAGGTGTTACAGAAGACTTCCAGTACAGAAGAACACCCAGCACATCACCAACGACGAAGTCCGACAGACCATTACGCAAGCCATTGGACAACACGATGACCTGCTCACAGTGGTGAAGAAACGGAAACTCCGATGGTATGGCCACGTCACCAGATCATCAGGTCTTGCAAAGACCATCTTGCAAGGCACATTGTAAGGAGGCAGAAGAAGAGGGAGACCGAAAAGGAGGTGGGAGGACAATATTCGAGAATGGACTGGTTTGATACTGAGCGAAGCCATGAGGGTTGCTGAGGACAGAGAAAGATGGAGTATGCTGGCTAAACGATCATTCTGTGGTGCCCTAACGACCTTCGAGTTACGGGATAGGATAGAATGGAAGGGATTATTTAGTTAATTTGTCACCATTTTTAATGGAATAAACCTGTTAAAATTTAGACTCGGCTGCCACAAACTTCCGATTCAAGCTCAAAAATATTGTAAATATTTAGATAGAAGAAAGGTTGCGTGTTCTTTGTGTGATGTAAATGAAATAGGTGATGAATTCCATTATTTGTTTAATTGTACTAATCCCTTTCTAAAAGAAACAGATGTTCCCTATTGCCGCAATATTTTAAAAACCGCCCAAATGTCTTCAAATTAAATCAGCTAATGAACTCAAAATAGAAAAGCACTCTGATGAATTTAGGTCGTCTTATTGGAATAATATTTTCACTTGTATTAAAGTAGTAACGCTTTGTATTTTCTTCTTTTTCAAGTGTGTCAATACTGTTGGATGGTAATGCGTGGGTGTTTTACTCTTTTACATGCTTTACCTTGTTCTTTTTCTGTTCTGATTACTGTTGTTTTTGTTTTATCTTGCATCTTTATGCGCTTGTTCTTTTGAGTGCATATTTTCGAGGTACGTAGGCTTATGTGTCACACATGTTTAAACATTTTTTACTTTCATATGAATCCAGTCTCTTTGCTGCCTTTTTGTTGTTGCTGTGGTTGTTGTTTTGAAATCAGTATATATATGTTTGTTATTGTTTGCAGTTAGATGGTACTGTCTTTTAATTCAGTAATATAGTGCCGTTCTTTCTGTCTTTATGTATATATTGTGTATCCCCCCACCTCTCCCCCCACCCCCACCTTCCCCTATTTTCCTAGTGAACGTATTGGCAACATAAAATAAACAACTGTCACCATAAGGTAAAGGTAAAGGTGGTCCCATAGCCTTGTGGCCGTAGGGGAACGTGATGTTGGAGATCACACTTATCTTGGGCCAGCGTAATGAGGATCATGCCCACCTCTCTCCCTCGCTGCTTTACCTTCCCCACCCTTAAGAGAGTAGGTACTCAGTCACTGTTGAGTCAACTGGGGGCGTTGTTATTTGTCGCTTCACGGTTTGCGGTCCCCCATCCAAGTGCTAACCTCACTGGACTGTGCTTAACTTGCGACACAGTAGCGAGTCACCATAAAATAAGCAAACATCTTGGTTATCCTGGTCCTATCATCCTAGCGCAGCATTACCACTAAACAAATTGTAACTGGCTTGTCAGACCTAAAATCTCCCCACCACAAATCGCCTATAAAAGCAAAAAAATCAAATTGCTAAGACCAAAATGGCCGCCGCGACCGTGTCACGCAAAGGGATGTTACTCGTAATCAAGGTAATTAGGAACCGGAAGAAGATGGCGCCGGCACACACACAAATTGCGGTGTGTAAAGACGGGAGCAAGGATTTGTTGATGAAGTTTTACGACCGTAAAAGAAAAGACAAGACAAGAATCTTGAATCCGATGTAATTTATTTTGGCGATGTTCGATCGAAGGCGTGGGCTAGATTCACATGTATGAAAGCCCGTGTAGGGATTCCATATCGCTGTTAAATTTCAACTCTCTCTCTCTCTCTCTCTCTCTCTCTCTCTCTCTCTCTCTCTCTCTCTCTCTCTCTCTCTCTCTCTCTCTCTCCCTCTGAATTTATTTATTTTGCAATTGAACTGATATGAAATGTGTATGCGTGTGTATGTGTGTGTGTTTGTGTGTGTTGATTTGAGTTTATTTATTCCCATTGTAAACCACCTCCCCAAACTGTATGGGCCGGAGGCCTAATAAAAACAGTGTCAAAAGTCAAAGTCAAGTCTCTCTCTCTCTCTCTCTCTCTCTCTCTCTTTCTCTCTCTCTCTCTCTCTCTCTCTCTCTCTCTCTCTCTCTCTCTCTCTCTCTCTCTCTCTTTCATTTCAGCGTATTTTCACAGACGTGATTTTAATCTATGGAATTGTTTTGAATTTTTTTTTCTATATCTCTATTCTTTCTTTATTTTTCTGTTCTTTCTTCTTCATTTCCTAATAACCCCTATTCATTTTTCTTGTCCATGTCTATTTTGTTTCCCTTTAAAGTATCAAGACTATTTTGTTGTTGGTGGTTGGTTGGATTGTTTTATATTGTTTGTTTTTAACGCCTATTCATTGTTGTTGTCCTTGTCTATTTTGTTTTCTTTTAAAGTATCAAGAATATTTTGTTGTCGTTGTTGTTGGTTGGATGGTTTATTTTATATTGTTTGTTGTTTTTGTGTGACAACGAATTTACTTGCCCTAATATAATGGGTTTAGGTTGTGACTGTTAAGTGTGACTGGTTGTGCAATGTGAGGACCTATTGCTGGTAGTACCAGACTGGTAAGCAGTGTCAGGGCGCTCCGTGTTAAATGTTCTACACCAGCATCTCCAAGTCGCTCATCCCAATCTTCATTGAGTACCTCGTTTCGCGTATGGCAGAACGAAGTGCTGCTATTTCATCACGGTAGTTGTTTGTTACGCGATTAGACTCCTCAAGAGTCACGCAGTCTTCGATTTAAAGCATTCAGGCCAGACTGAGGGACTACATTTGACTTGCTGCCCGTGCGGTCATCCCTCTCTTCATCAACAACTACCAGAGAAGGTAACTGAGAGAGGGGTTCTTCAGAAGAGGTACTGACGTATGACAGGCATGATGATGGCAGTGGACCGAGAGGGCCGCATGTTGCAGCTTCCATTTCATCGTCACCATCAACAAAGCTTTCAACCGCACAAGTATCAGAAGCTGGATACGTACTATCATCAATAGATGAAATGGCAGAGGAGAGAGAGAGAGAGAGAGAGAGAGAGAGAGAGAGAGAGAGAGAGAGAGTTAAGGGGAGTGAGGCAGAGTTGAAGGAGAGAAAATGGGATATGGGGGTGGGGGAGATTGACTTGAAGCCGATGTCAGAAAAATGCAATAAGGACAAACAGAAGAAATTGAAAAAAAAAAATAAAAAAGTGAAGAGGTGAAGGACATAATAAATTAACAAAATGATTGCACTTTGGGGAAGAAGAAGAAGAAGTTAATGATGATGTCGACGATGATAATAAGACAACGGCGACGATCACGATGATGATGGGGAGGACGAGGAAGAGGAAGAAAAGAGGAAAAAGAAGAAAATGATTGCTACCATTTTGACAAATTATAACAATTGAATGTCTCTAGCGAACATGAACAATGCAACAAAAATATATTAATAATCATTACACACATGTACATCTTTATTTATTTATTTATTTATTTATTTATTTATTTATTTTATTTTATGACCTTTATAGCGCTTTTCCAGCTCCAGTGCCGCTCAAGCCGCTGGTCAATTTGAAAAATTCAGATTCCAAAGCAATACTATATTTGTGCGCTTGAAGAAAAGTTTTATTTACAACTTTTAACAGCAGACGATGCATTAAAGCAGCTTCAAATACTCTAAGGAGCTGACCAGATTTACCCTGAGCAGGGGCCTGTCAGATCTTGCCGACACCATGTCTGGTGTTCCAAGTGACATACTAAGAGAACATGCACGGGTGGGGGGATCATGCAAACAAACAGAAATAACCGCTTTGTTTAAAAAAAACAAAAAACAACACAAACACCAAACTATTCAATGATTGAATAATAATAATAATTACAACAATATTAATGGGGTTGTCTTATAAAAACATGTAGTTATAACTCGAAACATGCACTCAGCACTTACATACACTTTTAAACAACTATCATACCAACATTGCTTTTTTATTTTGTAAATAATGAGAAAGAGGAAGATATTGACTGTATTGGTTGTGAGTTTAACCTATATTTCTGAAAGATGGTAGATGTTCCCTATACTTAATGGTATGTGTACTTTTTGTACATGTATTTATTTTACTTAATTAATTTTCTGAATGTCTTTATCGAAAATGTCCTAACTCCTTTTTAAGACCCCTCCAATTTAAGACCTCGTTTTAATGGCAATTTAAAGATCGTAAAACGGAGGTTTTACTGTACTAATTTTAAAAACAAGGAGAAAGAAAATGAATGGACTAAACGCATTACAAGAACCAATGCATGCATCCGAGAGTGATATTTTCAGAAGACACTAATAGCTGTTGGTTATGATTTCCTGAGATAATATAAGATAATAAAAGAATATAAATCAATTTCGGTGATCAAAAGAAAGGAACTAACAAACAAAAGAAGGAAGCAAAACACATAACAAAATCGAAGGCGTCATAGAGGTTTGAAGAGGGAGTTGGGTGGTAATGAAAGGTGGATGTGTCGCACGTGGACAGACAACGGAGTAGAGTGAAATGAACTCATCTAATCAATTTCAGTTGTCAATACATAAAATTGGTACCAAGTAGAGGGAGACAAAAAGGGGGATTGGTTTATCAGATCTCAGGGTGACCAATCAGGGATGGTTTTGCATAATTGGGCTATTTTTAAACAAAGCGGTTTTTAGATGAGAGGAAGGTATGGACTTCTGAGAAGATACTTATGTTTCTTGTAAGGAGAGATGTTCCCTGCCGAATAGTTAGGTGTGGGTGTTTCTAAACTGCTTGAATACGTGCAGTGCCAAATATAGGACAAAAAAAGGAAAAAAAAAGAAAAAAGGAGGACAGTTTTTGGATGTTTCAGCAGGGTGCCACCCAATGGACAGACTGGAGTTCTCGTTAACAAGTTGGGGGTGGGTACATATGTAACTGGCGTTTCTCTTACACCAGCATCGTTGATCATCTACGGAAAGGTATTATTTTATAAAGCATACAACTTTCAACTTATGTCTTGTCCTTTCTCTCTTTCAACGTGCACAATAAGACTCTCTGTACTCATGGCTGGTTCCTTCACCGTGCCAAACAATGATTTTCTAATACCTTCCAAGTGGCGGTGTTGATCTGTACAATTATCCCATATTTTCATGTTTGTAATGAATATGAAAGTGAGGCAGAAACAAAGAGTTTTTGTACATATTTTGAAAACCGTTTTTTTTTTTTTTTTTTTTTTTTTTGTTTTCTAGTTTATGTTGGATTCATTGAAAAATAAAAATAACATTGAGATCTACATCTTTCTAAAATAAATACTTATTACTGCATCAAAACAATATAAAATGAAATAATTAAAAAAGCAACATAAAAAACAAACATTTTCAGAAGATTAACATATAAATCAAACTCCTCCTCCTCCTTCCCTCCCCACGCCCCTCCACTACTCTGCTTCTCTCATTATCACCCTCCCTCTCCTTCAATCTTCTCTCTCTTACCTCTCTTAACTACTCTCTCTCTCCTCCTCCTCTTCCCCCTCCTCGTCCTCCTCTTTCTTCTTCCTCTTCTTCTCCTCTCCCATCTCCTCTTCCATTGACACAAGAAATCAAAGAGTTCACGCAAAAGCCATTTAATCGTGGTTAAAGCAAAGCAAAAGACTACGTTTCAATAGCATACCTTTGATGTGTTGTTTAACTGGAAAAAACTGTTGCCAAGACAGATAAGACGTACCTCTACTTCAAAAGATTTTAAACCTAGCAATAAGTAATTAAAATAAAGAGTCTAAAATAAAATTAACCTTTTCTGTTCCCCCTCCCTATCTTATTTGCATCACTTGCTTTTTGGTTCACTGTTTCTTTCAAAATTCAACCCTTCTCTCTTCTCTCTCCCTCTCCCTCTCTCTCTCCCTCTCTATAAACGGATCAATATTCTACCTCTTACCGACAGACTAAAATTTAATAAAGGCGTTTTCATGCACAAGGTCCTTTCTGGCAATGCACCTTCCTATCTTTCTTCTCTTTTTTAAAAAAAAAACTGCCAGATCGTCAACAAAATTAAATGTTCCAATTCCAAAACTATTTCTACAAAACTAGTCTAGCTTATTCCGGTTCCATTTTGTGGAATAACTTTCCTGAACATCTCCGCACTCCAGCATCTAAATTTACATCATTTAGAACACGTCTCCTAAAACACATTAAAAATTAAATACACATTAATTGTTAATGTTGTTGATTGAGATTAACAACATTAATTTGATTTCAATTGTTTGAAAATGATTTTATCTAATGATGACTTTGTTTATTTGTTATTGTTCCATGATGTGAATGTTATAACCTTGAGTTGTATTTAATAGTTATTGTTAAAGCCCCAAGGGCAAGATGTAAAAACGCGCATCCAGCGCTTATTCTTTTACCCTTGCAAAACAAAATTGTTATCTTATCTTATCTTATCTCTCTCTCTTCCCCTCCTCCTCTCAAGGTAATGCGTGAGAGTGTTCGTAAATTAGTTATTTTGTTAGTGTCGTTTGAATTGTAATTTGCTTTAACCATTGCCCTCCTTTGCGGGGAACTTGTACACATCTATAATTACATGGTAACATCATTTATAGTCTTACTTGCTTAAATCATCATGATACGAACGCTTTGGCGCTGGCTATAGCAACTGATGACGAATATTTAAATAGCCAGTGACGGAGTTTTGTGGGTCTGTCTGTCCGTCTGTCTGTGACTATGTGTGTGAACGTGTTTTCAATT
>CM072515.1:11210382-11227882 GCA_036898135.1 Oncomelania hupensis
CCCCCCCCCCCCCCCTCTCTTGAAGTCCGTCCCCCTCATTAAAACTTCATGTTCTGTCCTCTTGTTATAAAATAATAATTTCTTGACAGGGTTGTAAAAAGAGGTTGACGGGCTGTGCGAGGAGGTTGACAGCTAGATCACTTGCAATCAGAACCTGATGGGGGGACATTTGACAGTGAAACCCGCCACTTTTCAGCCCATTTTATCGACTAGATGCCCCCGTTTTTCTTTCCTCCTGAAGAGCAGAGTCCTCGCCTTCGTCATTCTCTCTCTCTCTCTCTCTCTCTCTCTCTCTCTCTCTCTCTCTCTCTCTCTCTCTCTCTCTCTCTCTCTCTTTCTTTCTCTCTCTCTCTCTCTCTCTCTCTCTCTCTCTCTCTCTCTCTCTCTCTCTCTCTCTCTCTCTCTCTCTCTCTCTCTCTCTCTACTGCTGAACGAATTACATTTTGTACCTCTAGCCCCCATATATTATACAATTCCTTGTGCAACACGTCTCGTTCTACCATTAGCCTCTGACAACGGAGGGACTGCTAGAAAACTATCCATTTACTAACATTAAGCCGCGAAACTTCGGGAACTAGCAGTATCGTAACCGGCCTGTTTTGTATTTATATGTATATTATGATATATTCAATGTTTGTTGTTTTAGTATTCTTGTACACACCCCTTCCATACACACACGCACACACACACTCTCTCTCTCTCTCTCTCTCTCTCTCTCTCTCTCTCTCTCTCTCTTTAGATTAAAATTTTTTTAATTGTTATAACGTTATTTTTCTAATTCATTGTTATTGTTACAAGGGCAGGATGTTAAAAAAAAGTGCAGCCAGCGCTTACTCTTTTTTTACTGCTGAAAAATAGAATTGTTACCTTATCTAATCTCTCTCTCCCTACCCAATCTTCCTCTGTCCTTTCTCCCTCTCTCTCAACCACTCTCTCTCTCTCTCTCTCTCTCTCTCTCTCTCTCTCTCTCTCTCTCTCTCTCTCTCTCTCCTCTTTCTGTCCCTCTCCTATGGTGTCATAAACTTCCCTTGCGTGTTATTAAATAATTAGCTTTATTCTCAGAGGATTCCTACAAACTTCATAAAATTTTTATTTTTATTATTTTTTTAAATTATTATTGAGGATTTTTATAGCGCACTTATCTCACCGTACTTGACCAGACTCTAGGCGCTGGCCGATACAGGATCTAACTCAAACCGCCCGAGACGCACACCCGCAGCCTTTGGGCGCATGGTCTGACGACCGGACAACTGAGTACTATCCTGGCCAGCCAGGGATGGGAAAGAAGGACCAAGTGCTTACTGGGTGTGTTCTTGTTACCGGCACTCACCCGTCTAGGACATGAGCGTCATGATCTTTAAAGTCCGTTATGATAGAATGTATGCGACACACAGACTAGACCTCGGTTTATACTCTCATCAGAAGGAGTAGGAAACGGGAGTAAAGTGTCTTTCCCAGGGACACAACACAATGACCCGGACAGGGCTCGAACCCGTGACCTTTAGATCCGCAATCCAAAGCACTACCATTAGACCATCGTTTGTAAACAGTTTTTAATGTTCCAATTTCAGGTATACACGCATTCATCAAAAGGTCTTTCTTATACAGTTGCACAAGTTGAGACAGAGAGATAAACTTGAAACACTGAAGACGTAAAATGCACAACAGTTGGAACACAACACCAATATACGTTTTGCTAATTTTATGGTTCTCTTCTTTCTCACTCAAAGTAATAGAATAATAATTAAAACGGAATTCAAGAAAACTTAAAGTCCTAGAGTAATAAAAAAAATAATTAGTTGAACTATAATATGATTTTATATCTCTATCTGAAGCAATCTCATTCCCGGTCTGACAATTACATTTATCAAATTATGAAAATGTTTGATTCATTTACAAATTAGTTTCAATATTATGTTTCCATCTAGCCAATCATAAAATATAAATATTCAAATAACCGTGTCTGTCATGAACAGAATCCAGAATCACCCCAGTGAAAAACAGAAGTAGCCTACACGGTAATACAAAATTTCCAAATCACACAAAATAAGCATTCATCCTTTTTTCGAAGTCTATCTTTCATTCCACTAATACGCCCTACCTTAGTCCTATTTCATCTATCCAATCACAGACACTCTCAGATGCATACGGAAATAACTTTCTGTAAATTTATTTTATTTTAATTTATTTATTTTAACAATTTTATTATCACCAAGGTGAAATTCGGGCACTTTCATTTTGGAAAGTACAGCAGCCCCAAGTGAAGCGCTTTACCCAAGGTATATGCTTGGTTTGTTCTTGTCACCGGCACTCACCCGTCTTGAACATGAGCGTCAGGATCTTTGAAAAACGTTATGATGGAATGCATGCGACACAGACTAGACCTCGGTTTATACTCTCATCCGAAGGAGTAGGAAACGGGAGTAAAGTGTCTTTCCCAAGGACACAACATAAATGTCTAATATCACAGATGTGAATAGAAGTCAAATTAAATAAATAAATAAATAAATAAATAAATAAATAAATAAATAAATAAATAAACAACATAAATGTAACTGTAGATTATAGTCGCACGACACCGATGCGTATAGGCAACTACTGATTTCATTATTCTGACTCCAGCGAACGAGTTGATGGTAAGAGGAAAATAATATGGTCACACGTTGGCCAATCCGGGATTCGAACCAGGTACCTTTCGGTTACTAGTAAGCCGCTCTACCAACTGAGCTACCCGGCCCCACTAGGAACAACTTTCTGTAACTGTAGATTATAGTCACACGACACCGAAGCGTATAGGCGACTACTGGTCACATTATTCTGACACCAGCGAACCAGATGATGGTAAGGGGAAAATAATATGGTCACACATTGGCCAATCCGGGATTCGAACCAGGTACCTTTCGGTTACTAGTAAGACGCTCTACCAACTGAGCTACCCGGCCCCTCAACAACCTTCTGTTTTCCAAACAGTCTTTATATTGCGGAGTCTCATCACCAAAATATTAATGAACTAGGAAACATAGTAGCCTACCAACGCAAACGAATACATACTCCACGTGCCTACATGTATGTCAACAGCCGTCGCTCGCACACTGGCACTATAAACACGTGATGTATACACAAATGCAAATATTTATCAATTTACATCGTGACATATTGCAATTTCTTCTCTCTCTCCCCCCTCTCTCTCTCCCCATCCCCCCTCATGTTAATATTCTCTTTCTCTCTCCATCTCACTCGTTCTCTCTTTCCCCATCTCAATCTTTTCTCTCCCATCTAAATCTTCTCTCTCTCTCTCTCTCAAAGCGCGCGCTCTCTCTTACGACACACACTCTCTCTCTCTCCTAATGCACTCACTCTTTCTCTCTCTTAAAGCAAAGCTTTCTCTTTCTCTCTCGCTTAAAGCACCTTCTCATTCTCTTAAAACATTCTCTCTCCCTCTCTCTTAAAGCACTCTCTCTATTTCTCTTTCTCGCTCTCTCTTAAAGCACTCTCTCTATTTCTCTTTCTCTCTCTTTTAAAGCACTCTCTCTCTCAATCTTCTTTTTATTAGGAAAGTCATCACACATCAAAATGATGCATAAGGCCAGTCATACTCTTTTGAATAAAATGAAGAAGCGTGTACTACCCAGACTTAGAGGAAATTACTCATAGTCCTCTCCACACCTCGCATACGCCATCTAATACCAATCCACCCTTATCTTGCTCCCTCGTCCCTTCCACCCCCCCCCCCTCCCTATTCTCCCAATAAGGACCCTTTAACCCCTCACTCTCAACCCCACATTCTCCTAAAAACGGAGATGATCTTGTCTTTCCGGTAAACAAATAGTTGTAGCACTGTTAAGTAGGCTTTTAACTCCTGAGGAAGTTGTTAGCCAAAGTCGTGTCTTGAGCTCAGTTTTAGCCCAAAAACACACACACAAGTTTACACGTTGTTTTATCTTTTTAACGACCAATTTTCTATTGTCAGACTGAAGCTTACCTATTCTATGGATATTTTGACAGCTTTAATCGAATCAGAAAACCTCAATGTCAGAAAACCTCAACATCAGAAAACCTCAAAGAGCCAAAAGTCGGTCGGTCTGTTGTTGCATGTAATGGCTCAATAATCACTCAACAGGTTTTATTCGAAATTCTTAAGAGCATTACCAGACTTAGAATCCTCTGCCATCATACATGTATTTGCTTTACCTCAAATGTCAAGGTGGCTGAGGTCAATTCTTGGTTAAAGATGTTTTGTTTCAAATCTTTTAAGAGAAACTGATTTTGAGTATTCAGGTATTTAAAATTCGTTCCCTATCTAAATACTGGCAATGTGTTGTTCGGTGTCTCTAGCAGTCGATTGATCAATTGATTTAGTTCGATCAAAAATTATTATTATTATTATTATTATTATTATTATTATTATTATTATTATTATTATTATTATTATTATTATTATTATTATTATTATTATTATTATTATTATAAAGAATTACGTCCCTTGCTGCAATAATTATAGGGCCCTTGATTGAGCGCAGTTTCTTAATTTTCTTTGATTCTATATTAGTCTAATCTTAAAAGTGCCTCTGAATAAATCAGCAGTATACTCCGACAATATCGTTTGTTGAAATGGTTCGGTTTTAAAGACAATCTCGGAAAGTATTAATTGGATGTATTGTATTGAAGAATTCTTGTAATAATAAATTAATCATTACGATGATGAGACGAGGCAGGTGTCTCTAAGTCTAAGCTTAAAATTAGGTAATATTATTTAAAGACCATTTCAAATTAAGAATAGTTGCTCTCTTTATTTTCTTAATATATTTCGAGCGTTTGAAAAACAGCCGACGTCTCTAAATGTTGTCGTGTAATAACGCTTCCAAAATATAATGAAAAAACTAGATACGCTGAAAAAAACACGAAAAAAATATAATAATAGCACATGATGAAAGGCTAACAGCTGTGCTCGCAACCTTTTAGGTTTAGTTAATTAATTAGTCATTGTTTTATGGTCCAGCGGACTGCAAAAAGCCGCATCAGGACCACAACTTGGTTGAAAGAGGACTTACTTCAGATCTGTATAAAAGATGTGCTGAAACGACCCTAATAGTAACACTGAAGGCACTCCACCAGCCGGCAACTTTACAATAAAGGCATCCCAAGCAGGAGACGCTGAGCTGGCTGTACTCTAATTTATCGAGCCCACGTTTACAAAAACAAAATAGAATATAAACATTATTATAAAATATTAGCAAAAGACATACATATACAATGACTACATTGCTAAATAATAATACCATAGATAACCCTAGTGACCATTTGGCAGAAAGCGTCCAATATCTCCAAGCTGACCCAAAAATACACAGACGATGAGTTTTGAAAGAGTTTTCCAGAAAAAAGGGCAGGTGATTGATCTAGCAAAGAAGACGGAAGATAGTAGATTGATAGGACAGATTAGGAACAAACATTGATAATTTAAAACACTAAATTTCCACAAAGTTGTGATTCTATTTATACAGAAAACCCCGACTCGGAGTACGGGCATTGTTGAGACAGAGATTTGAGAGATCTTTTCTCTGGGCCAGCTGCATTTATCTTCCCTAGTTCTAAACCCAACCAGGTAAATCTATTCACAGCTGAGTGGAATGGGCTGTGCTGTTTAATTCCGTGAGTGTCGTTTAGACTGTCTTCCAAGTATTTTCACTCATCCAAGTATTAACCACAGCTCGACGCAACTTAATGAAACCAATTTTAGCTTGAGCCCTCCAAACACCTACGCTTATTTGCCACCCAAACAGGTGCTCAAAACTTCCCGCAAGTGGGGAAACCTACCTTATGGGTAACGAAATTATGTGGGCGATGAATAAACTGCCCGGACACGGTGAGGCAACAATGTCAACATCCTCCCCAATCTACCCAGCTGTGAATGGGTACGTTTAAAATATCTGCATTCCCAACGCCCGAATTTTTATGATAACCCATTTCGTTAGATCATGTGCTAATATTATTTTACTTATGTGCTTTTTGAACATACCTCTTTATGTTCTTGATCATATTTTGAAAGCGTTATGTGCACACTACAGTATTAAGACACGTTGTTCTTTATTGCACATTATTCGTTCGGAGAAAGAAGAAAAACTATTCGTAACTTAAACAGTCTTAGGGGGTATAAAATATTTAACAATGACTGAGAAGGCACCTGCTGTGCATTATTACCGTTATAAGGAATGTAGAGTTACAACAGTTCTTCATTCTAATACATTCAATCATATTCAATCAATACTTTCCGAAAGGCGGGACGATAAAGAACGATAATCAACCAGTTGACCCCTCCCTTGCCATCCCCAACCCCACCCTCTACCACAACAACAACAATCGGTCATAAGAGAGAGAGAGAGAGAGAGAGAGAGAGAGAGAGAGAGAGAGAGAGAGAGAGAGAGAGAGAGAGGGAAAGAGAGAGAGAGAGAGCATTCTAGGCTTCTTTATCTTCTTCATCTACTACAAAATGTTATGCACAAAATGTGAAACAGGTTTTATCCCCCATCCCGTCCTACCTCACACCAATCCCCCTCTGTTACATTGCGTAGCTGAGACTCGCGATGAATCAGGTTCGAATCCCGTGGTGGGCGACATAAAATGTGGCCATTTTTACTGTCCATTTTAGCAGTATGATTGCTTTGGTGGTTCAGTGTTGATTCAGGTCCCTACCCCTCTTTCCCTGGGATGGTCTGCCATATCGCCAATGGTGGGTGTAGACGTTAAACCTCAATGTTCATTCTGAGACTCGCCGCCGCTTACCGTTGCATGTCACTCGCAACCCTACCCCATTCAAACCGTTTCGCTTGGTACTTTTCCTTGAGGGTTTAAAAGGTCAATCTCTTCTTACCCATACAGTGATAATGATTCGTACTGGTGCTAACGTGAAAGAAGAGAGAATCTGAAAGAGAGGGAGGGAGGGAGGGAGGGAGGGAGGGAGAGAGTTCTTTGTCTACCTGATAATGCCCCAACTCGCCAACGCCCGATACCTGCTATATTATTTTAACGTTTGCGTGTTGTGATTGCCGCCATTTTCCAATATGTCAGCAGAACAGAACAGGTGAATGACTTATCAACGCCAAAGTAAATGGACATGCAATGTAGAAATTTCCTTGTAATGTTTATGGGGACATTGAAGGATTGTGATTATCACATGAACAATCCAACACAAGCAAAGCGTGCGAGCGCTTGCAACCAGCTTTAACTTTGGTTTTGCGCTATAAAATTATTATTATTATTATTATTATTATTATTATTATTATTATTATTATTATTATTATTATTATTATTATTATTAAATAGTGTGTGTATGTGGGCATTGGAAGATACAAAATAAAAATTACCACTAGTTCGCTCACTTGTGGTGAAGTTTTGCAAAGTTGAACGCAGTTGACTGATGAGTCAAACCACTGACAAACAGTAGGTCAGATTGATGCACACTAAATAGCTGAGACTGGCGAGGAATGCGGTCGTCTGTCTCTGTCTTTGTCTCTCTCTCCCTCTCTCTCCTCCTCCCTCCCTCCCTCTCTCTCTCTCTCTCTCTTTCTCTCTCTTTCTCTCTCTTTCTCTCTCTTTCTCTTTCTCTCTCTCCCTTCTCTCTGTCTCTTGTACAAATTAAGTTGCTATTTTTTACAATCTGTTTCATTATTGTGAAGGTGAAATTCATGACAAAATGTATATCATTACGGTGCATGTGAAATTCACTTTCGTTGCTCAATATTGATTTATTTTGTTTCCTAGACATGTAATGTTTTTGTTGTTGTGTAATTTGCATTGAACTAATGGAACCTCTTAAGATTGTTTCATTGCTATTGTCTCCTAATTAGACTGGCGAGGAATGCGGTCGTCTGTCTCTGTCTTTGTCTCTCTCTCCCTCTCTCTCCTCCTCCCTCCCTCCCTCTCTCTCTCTCTCTCTCTCTCTCTCTCTCTCTCTCTGATTAGTACACACGTTGCATTCACACCAGCTCAATGCCTCTCTCTCTCTCTCTCTCTCTCTCTCTCTCTCTCTCTCTCTCTCTCTCTCTCTCTCTGATTAGTACACACGTTGCATTCACACCAGCTCAATGCCTATGTGAGCAGCACTGTTTAGTATGGCGTACGAACAGGGTCAAACGCGCGATGAAAAGTATGGATGCAAAGCATCGATACTGTTCTCATAAGGATCCATCCGTTTAGGAAAGTATCGCTACTTTTCTCAAAAGGGTCGCACATTTTCTCAAATGGAACGCCAATCGATACTTTAAAAAAAAAAAGAAAAAAAAAGCATCGATACATTTTAAAAAGTATCGATACTTTGCATCGATTTTTTAGCTCGAGCAGTTTCATCGCGCAGTTCCGAAGTTTATCGAGGCGAAACACATTGTTTCTGCAAAACTGAAATCGGTTAAGCTAATGAAATAATATACATGTATTATGTAACATTCCGCAGTTACAATTGTCCTTTGCAGAGCAAATTAATTAATAAATATAATTTTTCCAAAAGGAAACAGGTCTCTCTTCAAGTTCTCTCATTCGATCGTCGATAATTTCAATCGCATCAATCTTCCCGCCTCAAGTAACGCAAAACGAAAGGAAAGCAAGTAGATTGGCGCGATTGCCTGTTTTGTGTTTCGCTTTAGTTCCGATCAAACATTTGGAACATTTGCATACTGTGTATTCGGAAGAACTCGGAAATGCGCGATGAAAAGGATCGATCCTTTCGTAACGGAGCAATGCAAAGTAGCAATACTTTTCAAAAAGTATCGATACTTTTCATCGCGCGTTTGACCCTGTTCGTACGCCACATTTTGCTTGCTGCGGGCTATTTATAGCTTGGCTGCACCCTCCCTTCCAGTGAAAGGAAAGGAAAGGTAGCATCGGCGAAACTATTTATAGCTAGCCTGGCTGACCTAACCTCAAAACTAAAAAGCTTTGGTTGAGTTGGTGTGCATTATAATACTCTCAGACGCACGCGCACACACACACACACGCACAAGAATTCACTTTGTTCCCTCGTCAACTCTCTCTAACCCTATGCCAAGCAAATGGAAAACGGACTCTTTCTCGCTTTAGACAATAGAGCACAGCATATTGAGACATTCAATAACAGTGTGACATCCTCAAAGTTCCTAGTATCTTATTTGGGTGGGGAGCGACTGGGAGCATTCTGATTGGTCGACGCATTACAAAATTCGACGCATGCGCACAGTGATATCGTAGTCTTAGTAAGGATTAGGGTTAGGGTTAGAGTTAGGGTTAGGTATTAGGGTTAGGGTTAGGACGCCTAAGAACATCGTCAAAAAGCCGGCCAGACTTGACCTGGCGCATGCGCAAAGGCGCCCGGCTAAAGTAAGACACCCGGAACTTAAAGGATGTTGCAGGGACCCTTAGGCCTAACACAGTTAAACATGAGGATACAGAAGGAAGTGTTTCATGCGGCAGGAAGGACATATTAGACAATCAGAGATTAGATCTTAACGGAAGCCTCCGCATTAGATCACTGACGCTCAGTATTGCCGTGTCCTCGTCACCATCGTGGGTAGGGGGGAAGGGAGAGGTGAATGTACAACCCTATTTATAGTTTGAATTTGTTCCAACGTACACACAGAATCTCGAACAAGTGTACTCCTCTAACGGGTGTTTGAAACGAATGGAACACGTCTGTTGTGGATGGAAAGACTCGGGTGCTCTGAACTGCTTTGACATCATAAGTGAAAGTAGGCATATTTAATTCATCTACTTACAGTATTAATTTAGTTAATGTCATATTTAATGCATAGTTTAAGTTAATGGAGTCGTTGCAGTACAGAGGTAAACAATTCTAGAGAAGAAGTGTTTAGTGTGTACGCGGTTTTTTAAAATTTTCGTCCGTGATCACAACTGTTGAAATGTTTTTTTTTGTTTTTAAAGACGTTGGTACATTTATTCGTTGTGTAGCCTCCAATAGAATAGACGTAATAGGTGTGCAAGCATGTGATTGTAATGACTGAAATTTCTTGCAGAGGGTTGACCCTCTATGATGACTGTTTATTCGGCTTCACTGGCACGTGGAAATACTCGGTCACTGTAAAAAGGGTAAGTTATATACTTTAAATAAAGCACTCATATGTCGGTTCTTCTTTCAATAAAAGATTGAAGGAAGGAAAAAAAGAGACGGCAACGTCAAGGACATTTTCGGTAAAGAAAAAAAGGTGGCAGTGGGGGTTTGCAGGCGTTGTTACCGTTAATAAAAATAATAATAATAATAATAATAATAATAATAATAATAATAATAATAATAATAATAATAATAATAACAATAACAACAACAATAATAATAATAATAATAATAATAATAATAATAATAATAATAATAATAATAATAATAATAATAATAATAATAATAATAATAATAATTTGTCCTATTCCAGAACTCGAAAGTCATTGGGGCACCACAGATTAACCAGTGTACTCCATCTTTCTCTGTTCTCAGCAACCCTCATGGCTTCGCTCAGTGTCAAACTAGTCCATTCTCGATTGTTGTCCTCCCATCTCTTTTTCTGTCTCCCTCTTCTTCTGCCTCCTTGCACCGTGCCTTGCAGGATGGTCTTTGCAAGGCCTGATGCTCTGGTGACGTGACCATACCATCGGAGTTTCCGTTTCTTCACCACTGTGAGCATGTCATCGAACGAGCATTGATATTTAACGTCTACACCCACCATTGGCGATATGGTAGACGGGGATAACCACTCCAGGGAACAAGGGGTAGGGGCCTGAATCAACACTGAACCACCAGAGCAATCATACTGCTAAAATGGACAGTGAGAATGGCCACATTTTATTTAGCCTGCCACGGGATTCGAACCTGGGTCATCGGTGTGCCAGGCGAACGCTCTACCACTTAAGCTTGACTTGGCTTGAGTAGATTAACGTCCCCGGACACGTAGCGTATAAGGGACAGGACCACTTAAACGTGTTGTCCAACGGCTTATGTACTTGCAGAACTGCTGCTTCGTAGTACCACCCGTTCAGCTCTTAACAATTGAAACTACTTCACCGAAGTTACTTTGCCCCTCCCTCTCTCCCCCTCCCATCCCAACGAAGTTACTTTGCTCCCACCCTCCCATACTCCCCGCGTCTAAAAAAGAGCCAAAATGTTAGACAATGGGGGTGACTGTTGCACGAGGTATTGTTTCGCTGACGGTCAGTGTCGGCATAACAAGACTGTGGCGGTGACTACGTTGACCTTTGCCTCATCAAGTTTTGAGTGACCCAACAACAGTGATTGTCGAGAGAAAAGTCACTACTGTGCCGTTCGCTGAAGTATCTCCAATCAAATGCTTATGCCGTAGCTCTTGCGTTGTCCAACCTGACAGCGTAGTTCAAACTGGCTGAGCACCTCTCACTAAAGTCTCAGCATGCAAGCTTATGAAATGTCCTTTTATGGAATAAAGACTGCTGTGATTTTGACTGTTGTCTGCTACATTGTTTCTTGTCCGAGTGGAGCAACATTCGCTGCGAAATAAAGTTTAAAAGGAACTGTTAGCTGAAATGTTTGAAAGCTAGTAACTTTAACCTGACGACAACACACTTCTTTTGTTTATTAGTTTACTTTTGTATGATAACTGTGAGACATTTTCTAAGTCCAGCCAGAGAAACTATAGAGAAGATTCAGTGGCCATTTTGTCCTACTAGTTCAAAAAAACCACTTCGGTAGAATTACCTCCCTTGCGCTTGGATGGATGGAAGTTTATAATTACTCGCTTGCGCTTGGATGGATGGAAGTCCATGCTAGCTCACACGGATGACAACTAAAAAAGATCTTTCATCTGCCTCTTCGATCTTCTGTTTGCACCCAACACCAACTGCCTTTGTAAGTTCTCTGGTCCAGTTTAGTGGAGAAAATTTCATTCTGAATATATGGGCGTGATCATCTTAATGTGAAATTTCTTTGATGAGTTGGAATTCAGTGTAGCATTTAATCGCTTTTATATTTGTACAATTGCATGTTAGTGAGTGAGTTTGTATTCATCAATGCAGTATAACAACAACATAATGAAACGTGGTTAGCCATATCATTTCAATACGCATTTGATTCAGTAACTTCGCACTCGGAAGTTGCCATTGGTAACCTAACTATTGCTGTTCTTGCCAGTCGTGGTAGTAAATTCGCACTCAGAAGTCGCCATTGGTAACCTTGCTATTATTGTCGTTCTTGCCGATACACATTTTTCGAAACTGTTTAATTTATTATCTTTGATGTCAAGGCGAAAGAAACGTTCATGCTTAATCACAAAAGGGAACAGTAGATTGATTGTTGCGCGATGTTTTTGTTTCTTAGACGGTCACCAAAGCAAGTTAGGAGAAACGTTGACCGTAAGCAATCAAGTCAATGAATGTGTTCGTAAATGTCTGAGCACTAATGCAATTGTGTCGTCGTGCCTCCCTTTCAAAGGAATACTAAGGATCTGTGTTTTGTGGTTGTGTCAGTAGCAGTAGCAGCAGTAGTAGTAATACATGTAGCAGTAGTAGTAGTAGTAAGCTTAGTAGTCGCTCATGTAGCAGTAGTAGTAGTAGTAAGCTTAATATCACTCTTTTCTTGTGAGATATGTGCGCTTTATAAAGTTATGTATTTTTTAATATAATTATAGTAGTAGCAGCAGCAGTAGTAGTAGTAGTAGTAGTAGTAGTAGTAGTAGTAGTAGTAGTAGTAGTAGTAGTGGTTGCAAAGAAGAGTATATATATGAGTATGTGTGCACATATAGCAAGCGTCGTGTTTTCAGCCTGACTGGTGATTTGGGGTAAGGCGCGTATATATAGGAAGAAGAAAAAGAAGAAGAAGAAGAAGAAGAACAACAACAACAACAGCAACAACAACAACTATAATAATAATAATAATAATAATAATAATAATAATAATAATAATAATAATAATAATAATAATAATAACAATAATAATAATAATAATAATAATAATAATAATAATAATAATAATAATAATAATAATCTTTTATAATGCGCGATTCCCCCATAAAAATGAGCTCAATAGGTTAATAATAACAGATTATTAATTGTACATGCACATTTTGACACAAAAAATGTACGCCCTTTCAAAATAGTTGGAGCTTTGACGACCCTAATAAGTTTTAAGAATCATAACAAACATTTCCTTTGGGTTTATTTATTTATTCTTTATTTATTCACTCCTTCATTCATTTGTTGATTTGTTTCAGATGGAAGGTTCTCAAATAAGTTCAAGGTCACAGTGTCCCTCTGACGTGTGCTCAAAGTCAACGGACAACCAAGGTACAAAAATGTCCTTAATTACCTGTTAATTAATTTATTTATTTAAACGTCATTTAATTTAACGCTTACACGCATTTGTGATCTAAAAGAAAATGTAAAGATTGAAAAACAAATTCACATGTTTCATTACTCCCAGCTAAGAACTGTATTATTTTCTACTGGTTTTAGAAAGTCTATAAGCTTTACTGTTCACAAAATGTTTGCATTTGGTTGGTTGGTTAGTTAGTTAGTTAGTAGTAGTAGTAGTAGTAGTAGTAGTAGTAGTAGTAGTAGTAGTAGTAGTAGTAGTAGTAGTAGTAGTAGTGTTCACAAACTATTTTTATTTGGTTCGTCAGTAGTAATAGTAGTAGTAGTAATAGTAGTAGTAGTAATAGTAGTAGTAGTAGTAATAGTAGTAGTAGTAGTAATAGTAGTAGTAGTAATAGTAACAGCGCCATCGGGAACTGGTTCAGAACAACAATCGGTGTGCGTCAAGGATGCCTACTCTCTACAACACTCTTCAACATCTTCCTAGAGCGCATCATGTCAGATGCTCTTGCAGATCATGAAGGCACAGTCAGCACAGGGAGTAGAGCAATCCCCAATCTTCGTTTTGCAGATGACATTGATGGATTGGCTGGAGAGAAACAAGAACTTGAACAGCTGGTACAGAGGCTTGACACCACCTCCAGAGCCTATGGAATGGAAATAGTGCAGAGAAGACCAAAATGATGACCAACAACACCAATGGCATCAACACGGACATCAACGTCCAAGGCCAATCCCTCAACACAGTGCATAGCTTCAAATATTTAGGAGCCATTGTATCAGACAATGGGTCCCGACAGGAATCCTCTCCAGGATCGCACAAACAACTGCTGCCCTGACAAGGTTGAAGCCCATTTGGAAAGACAGGACCATCAGTCTACATTCCAAAGTAAGACTGCTGCGCTCCCTTGTCATCTCCATCTTCCTATATGCTTGCGAAGCATGGACCCTCACAGCAGATCTCCAACGAAGAATACAAAGCATGGAGATGAGATGCTACAAAAGACTTCTGGGCATTTCCTATACCCAACACATCACCAACGACGAAGTCCGACAGACCATCACACAAGCCATTGGACAACACGATGACCTGCTCACAGTGGTGAAGAAACGGAAACTCCGATGGTATGGCCACGTCACCAGATCATCAGGCCTTGCAAAGACTGTTCTGCAAGGCACAGTGCAAGGAGGTAGAAGAAGAGGGAGACCGAAAAAGAGGTGGGAGGACAACATTCGAGAATGGACTGGTTTGACACTGAGCAAAGCCATCAGGGCTGCTGAGGATAGAGAAAGATGGAGTACTCTGGTTAAACAATCATCTGTGGTGTCCCTACGACCTTCGGGTTACGGTACAGGATAGAATAGGATAGTAATAGTAGTAGTAGTAATAGTAGCAGCAGCAGCGGTAGCGGTAGAAGTAGTAGTCGTCCTCCTTTGGATGAGAGAATAAACAGTAGTCTAGTCTCATGTGCACGTACACAACCCATTGCACGCACTTTAAAGACCCTGACGCTCGTGTCCGAAACGGGTGAGGGCCAGTTACACCAACCCTTCCAGCGAGTCCTTCCTTGTGTCCACCATCTCCTGTCGCCCAGAATGGAGCACATTTGTTGCGCCTGCGGCAGCACGTTGACGACTGTGGCGGCTTGAGTTAGATCCTGTATGGCTCAGCGCCTTGAGCGGATGGGGGTGGAGAAGAGCTCTATAGGAATGCTTAAATTTTTTAAGGTAAAATGTCATAAAATCTTTGTTACGATTTTAAGCCAAAAATAAATCGATTTCATTTCCTTTTTGGGTTTGGACGCAACAGACTATGAATTCATTCGCTGTGATCGAATATCTGTTTTGATCGCCAGGCACTCCCTATGAATGCCCGACAACAACAGTCAACTATTCTGGCACTCCCTATGAATGCCCGACAAGAACAGTCAACTATTCTGGCACTCCCTATGACTGCCCGACAACAACAGTCAACTATTCTGGCACTCCCTATGAATGCCCGACAACAACAGTCAACTATTCTGGCACTCCCTATGACTGCCCGACAACAACAGTCAACTATTCAGGCACTCCCTATGAATGCCCGACAACAACAGTCAACTATTCTGGCACTCCCTATGAATGCCCGACAACAACAGTCAACTATTCTGGGGAGAAGGTGGAAGATAAGAAGGTAAAAGAGGTGGGTGTGGAACTAGCGGATGACGATGAGGAGGAGATCGAGGATGAGGAAAATGGAGAAGGGGAGGATGATGAAGTAGTGGAGGAAGATGAAGAGCATGAAAAATTAGAAGATGAGGAGATGGAGGATGAAGATGTAGAGGATGAAGAAGTTGGGAATGAAGAAGTAGAGGATGAAGAGGTAGAGGATGAAGAAGTAGAGGACGAAGAAGTAGAAGATGAAGAAGTAGAGGATGAAGAAGTACAAGATGAAGAAGTACAAGATGAAGAAGTAGAGGATGAAGAAGTACAAGATGAAGAAGTAGAAGATGAAGAAGTACAAGATGAAGAAGTACAAGATGAAGAAGTAGAAGTTGAAGAAGTAGAAGATGAAGAAGTGGAAGATGAAGAAGTAGAAGATGATGAAGTAGAAGATGATGAAGTAGAGGATGAAGAAGTAGAAGATGAAGAAGTAGAGGATGAAGAAGTAGAAGATGAAGAAGTAGAAGTTGAAGAAGTAGAAGATGAAGAAGTGGAAGATGAAGAAGTAGAAGATGATGAAGAAGATGATGAAGTAGAGGATGAAGAAGTAGAAGATGAAGAAGTAGAGGATGAAGAAGTAGAAGGTGAAGAAGTAGAAGATGAAGAAGTAGAGGATGAAGAAATAGAAGTTGAAGAAGATGATGAAGTAGAAGATGAAGAAGTAGAGGATGAAGAAGTAGAAGATGAAGAAGTAGAGGATGAAGAAGTAGAGGATGAAGAAATAGAAGATGATGAAATAGAGGATGAAGAATTAGAAGATGATGAAATAGAGGATGAAAAAATAGAAGATGACGAAGTAGAAGATGAAGAAGTAGAAGATGAAGAAGTAGAAGATGAAGAAGTAGAGGTTGAAGAAGTAGAAGATGAAGAAGTAGAAGATGATGAAATAGAGGATGAAGAAGTAGAAGATGATGAAATAGAGGATGAAGAAGTAGAAGATGATGAAGTAGAGGTTGAAGAAGTAGAAGATGAAGAAGTAGAAGATGATGAAATAGAGGATGAAGAAGTAGATGATGATGAAATAGAGGATGAAGAAGTAGAAGATGATGAAATAGAGGATGACGAAGTAGAAGATGAAGAAGTAGAGGATGAAGAAGTAGAAGATGAAGAAGTAGAAGATGATGAAATAGAGGATGAAGAAGTAGAAGATGATGAAATAGAGGATGAAGAAGTAGAAGATGATGAAATAGAGGATGAAGAAGTAGAAGATGAAGAAGTAGAATATGATGAAATAGAGGATGAAGAAATAGAAGATGACGAAGTAGAAGATGAAGAAGTAGAGGATGAAGAAGTAGAAGTTGGAGACGTAGAGGATGAAGAAGTAGAAGATGAAGAAGTAGAGGAAGAAGAAGTAGAAGATGAAGAAGTAGAGGAAGAAGAAGTAGAAGATGAAGAAGTCGAGGATGAAGAGGAAGTCGAGGATGAAGAAGAAGTAGTGGACGAAGAAGAAGTAGTAGAGGACGTAGAAGTAGATCATGGCGAAGCAGAGAATGAAGTAGATGTAGAAGATGATGACGAGATAGAGGATGAGGAAGTAAAAGATAAGAGGGTAGATGATGAAGAAGAGGAGGAGTGGGAGGACTACGAGGAAGAAGATGAAGAAGAGGAATGTGAGGATGAGGAAGTAGAAGATGACCTAAAGGAGGTAGAGGATGAAGACAATGAAGAGTGGAAAGAGGAGTTCTTGGATGATGAAGTAAATAATGAAAATGAGCAAGTAGATGAGGAAGAGGAGGTGTTTGATACTGAAGAGGAGGAGGAGGAAGAGGATGTCCAGGACTATGCCGCCACCTTGCCAGAGTTGTTGTGGATAGTTCAGGAAAAGAAATGGAGAGGAGCGCTGGAAAACATTGTCGCCGATCACGTGGCCCAAGTTTCCTCTTCAGACGTCGTGGTGGAGGACGCCCACAGCTTAGGAAGTGGACTACACGGAGAGGTAAGTTCCTGGTCCGTGAGCAGCTCTTCCAGCCGCGCCGATACACCGTCTTTG
>CM072515.1:11230382-11260382 GCA_036898135.1 Oncomelania hupensis
ACGGAGTGATCGAGCAGGTTGGTAGGTGCAGAGAGGTTGTGAAAGATAGGAAAGAATAATCGGGCTATATCTTTCTTCTTCACCTTCTATCTAAATGTTTTCTTGTAGATCCATTTATTTGTCCCCCCCCCCCCCCTCATCTAATTGTTTCTTCTTTTGATCCGATCTAACTGTTTGGCATGTTGTTGGTTTTTTCATTGGAAGGAAGACAATGTGTTAGTGGACGTGAACAACGGAGAGAAGAGAGTTGTCTTCATCGACTTTGGCCTGGCCTCTTATAAGAAAGGCATCATACTGGTCTCCAATGGCTCGGAGTACACTGTAAGTATCAGTTCAACTCAATCCAATGCAATTCAGTTCAACGTCAATCCAACTTCAATTTAATAATGTGTTTTACCGTCTGTTCAATACCTCTGATTTTAGATCACACAGTCATTTTCCTATCCTATCCTATCCTATCCCGTAACTCGAAAGTCGCTGGGGCACCACAGATGATTGTTCACCCAGCGCAATCGGTCTTTCTCTGTCCTCGGCTACCCTCATGGCTTTGCTCAGTGTCAAGCCAGTCCATTCTCAAATGATGTCCTCCCACCTCTTTTTCGGTCTCCCTCTTCTTCTGCCACCTTGCACCGTGCCTTGCAGAATGGTCTTTGCAAGGCCTGATGCTCTGGTGACGTGGCCATACCATCGGAGTTTCCCGTTTCTTCACCACTGTGAGCAGGTCATCGTGTTGTCCAATGGCTTGTGTGATGGTCTGTCGGACTTCGTCGTTGGTGATGTGCTGGGTATAGGAAAAGCCTAGAAGTCTTTTGTAGCACCTCATCACCATGCTTTGTATTCTTCGGTGTAGGTCTGCTGTGAGGGTCCATGTTTCGCAAACGTATAGGAAGATGGAGATGACAAGGCGCGCACAATCTTACCTTGAAGTGAAGATTGATGGTCCTGTCTTTCCAAATGGTCTTCAACCTTGTCAGAGCAGCAGTTGTTTGTGCGATCCTGGAGAAGACTTCCTGTAGGGACCCATTGTCTGATACAATGGCTCCTAAATATTTGAAGCTACGTGTTGATGAATTGGTCTTGGATTTTGATGTCCGCGTTGACGGCATTGGTGTTGTTGGCCATCATTTTGGTCTTCTCTGCATTTTCCATTTCAAAGGCTCTGAAGGTGATGTCAAGCCCCTGTACAAGCTGTTCAAGCTCTTGTTCCTCTCCAGCCAATCCATCAATGTCATCCGCAAAACGAAGTTTGGAGTATGCTGGTTAAACGATCATCTGTGGTGCCCCTACGACCTCCGAATTACAGGATAGGATAGGATAGGATAAAACGGAGTCTGGAGATTGCTCTACCCCCATGCTGACTTTGCCATCGTGATCTGCAAGGGCATCTGAAATGATGTGCTCCATGAAGATGTTGAAGAGCGTTGGAGAGATTAGGCATCCTCGACGTTCGCCGATTGTTGTTCTGAAGCAGTTCCCGATGGCACAGACACACAAATATATAACCCAAAATAAGCATAAAGTATCACACACGACCGGGATTCCGGTTTTCCCATTCGACAACATCGTGATGCGCAGTTGTCCTCAATGAGTAATCGATAGTGAACATTGAATATTGGATCGTTTAAAGAAACCCACTTTTATCACGTCGCCTTGACCCATCCTTTTAACATTCCACACGGCTGGAACGTTCCGTTCAACACATGGAAATAGTTCCCTATTATTATTATTATTATTATTATTATTATTATTATTATTATTATTATTATTATTGAGGATTTTTATAGCGCACTTATCTCGCCGTATTTGACCAGACTCTATGCGCTGGCCGATACAGGATCTAACTCAAACCGCCCGAGACGCCCACCCGCAGCCTTAGGGCGCTTGGTCTGACGCCCGGGCAACTGAGCACTATCCTGGCCAGCCAGGGATGGGGGAGAAGGACCATGTGCATGCTGGGTGTGTTCTTGTTACCGGCACTCACCCGTCTAAGACATGAGCGTCAGGATCTTTAAAGTCCGTTATGATGGAATGTATTCGACACACAGACTAGACCTCAGTTTATACTCTCATCGGAAGGAGTAGGAAACGGGAGTAAAGTGTCTTTCCCAGGGAAACAACACAATGGCCCGCACAGGGCTCAAACCCGGGACCTTCAGATCCGCAAGCCAAAGCACTACCATTAGACCACCGTGCCCCTATCAGAACCGGAATAAAAAATTCACACTTTAGCGGTTGATTTGAGCAACCAGTGCCCGCTATATCATCGTTAAACAAATAACAATGCCAAATTTAGGGTAAGCTCGTTTCCGCCAATAGTAAACAAACTCCTTTGAATTGGGTCCTTTTTATAAGGCAAAGGTTGTAGGCTTTAAATCCTAGTGTTACAATTGTCCTAGTGGTTTATAGTGAGACAGTTCAAATATTGAATGTTGAGCCAATACCAAGCACGAAGTGGTTCAAAACTGGTTTTAAAATAATTATAATGTTAATAATAATGATAATAATGATGGTCATGATGATTATGATGATGATGATGATAATAACGACAACAACAACAACAACAATAATAATAATAATAATAATAATAATAATAATAATAATAATAATAATAATAATAATAATAATAATAATAATAATAATAACCTGACCCGGATGCACATTCAAACGCACCCCACTTCTTCTGGTAAGAGTATAAACCGAGGTCTAGTCTGTGAACGCACGCATTCCCATGCATGAGATCATGATGCTCCTGTGTAGACGGGTGAGTGGCAGTTGCATTAATACCCCCAGCAAGAACTAAGTCCTTTCTCCAACACCTTGGCCTGGAACAGTACTAGAATGATCGAATAAATAATAATAATAATAATAATAATAATAATAATAATAATAATAATAATAATAATAATAATAATAATAATAATAATAACGGATTTTTATATAGCGGGTACTCCAGCCTATGACCAGACTCACCACGCTTTACATAGTCATTACATATAAGTACTGTACATGCACTCGATGAAACATCACTTTTACTACAATACACCAAAAGACGGGACAGTAAAGGTATTTACAACTATGCACATACATTACAAAAAAGACAAAAATATACTATTTACAACTATGTACACAAAATCAATCGATGATAAGGCAAGGCTGAACAAGACACACGTTTTGGGTTGGGTAGGGACCGAAATCAACACTGAAACATCAGAACGATCATACTACCAAGATGTGCAGTGACAAATGAACACTTTTTTTTAACTTGCCCATCACGGGATGCAGAGCTAAACTACATGTGTAATACTTTAGTACTGTGTTATCTCTGTCTCTCTCTCTCTCTCTCTCTCTCTCTCTCTCTGTCTCTCTCTCTCTCTGTCTCTCTCTCTCTCTCTCTCTCTCTCTCTCTCTCTCTCTCTCTCTCTCTCTTTCTTTACTGAAACAAAAAATCTCTCCAGATGACTATAAACGGATCAATATTCTACCTCTTACCGACAGACTAAAATTTAATAAAGGCGTTTTCATGCACAAGGTCCTTTCTGGCAATGCACCTTCCTATCTTTCTTCTCTTTTTTAAAAAAAAAAACCTGCCAGATCGTCCACAAAATTAAATGTTCCAATTCCAAGAATTGATCTCTACAAAACTAGTCTAGCTTATTCCGGTTCCATTTTGTGGAATAACTTTCCTGAAGATCTCCGCACTCCAGCATCTAAATTTACATCATTTAGAACACGTCTCCTAAAACACATTAAAAATTAAATACACATTAATTGTTAATGTTGTTGATTGAGATTAACAACATTAATTTGATTTCAATTGTTTGAAAAGGATTTTATCTAATGATGACTTTGTTTATTTGTTATTGTTCCATGATGTGAATGTTATAACCTTGAGTTGTATTTAATAGTTATTGTTAAAGCCCCAAAGGCAAGATGTAAAAAAGCGCATCCAGCGCTTATTCTTTTACCCTTGCAAAATAAAATTGTTATCTTATCTTATCTTCTCTCTCTCTCTCTCTCTCTCTCTCTCTCTCTCTCTCTCTGTTTTTTACAATTTTGTTTTTTTTTTATTTCCCCACCAGCATCTACCGAAAGAAACGAAAGCCGGGACGAGAACCACACAACAGCACGACGTCTTCCAGCTGGCATGCCTCTTTGAAAATCTCAACCATCTCCTGATGCCGGAACGCCCTCTGCTGAAAGAGCTGTGCTTGAGGTGCAAAGTAGACGAGGCTTCGGAGAGACCTTCGTTAGACGAGATCTTGGACGCCTTAAATGAGATGGTGGACATTACCGATAGCCATCTTCCTCTTCCTCTACCACCACCCCACTGGATTGACCCCAGGGGTCAAGATGAGGAGATTCATCGAGGAGACATTTAACACCCCCAAACCCCCCCCCCCTCCCCAACCCACTCCTCACACACACCCTTTTTAGATTTACATCTTTCTCAAATTGACTTCGGGCCTTGGACACCTCACTCCCCCCCCCTTCTCTTCCCTCCTCTCCCTGTAAGATTCACCGCCTCCAACCATCTCCTTGAGGTGTAAGAGGCGGGAGGGGGGAGAGAAGATGATATAGGGCAGGGGGTCAAACTAGTCCGCTACAGCGAGTAGAAAGCAGCAAGAGTGAGAGGGACTTTGACCATGAATCACTTCACGACTTCTTTTACATAAAGATTGTATAAACATGACCATGCGAGTGTGTAGTGGAGAGGGGAGACAATTGGCCATGGTTGGGCCCTTGTAGGCTGTGCCAGGAAGAGTTTGTTCCCTTGTCAGTCTAGCCTTGTGTTGTTCCTGCAGGAGATGATCCCTGGGTGTGAGTGGACCTTTGGATTATGCAGGTCAAGGCGGCTCGGCGGATGTTCTCCCAGCCTGGCCTTTCGTCTTCTGCTGTTTGGGGTTATACAGGGATACATTGTCCGCTGGCATTCAATGGCCTGCAGAGAGCGTCGAGGCACTAGTATAGCTGGCAACCTTGTGCGCCCTTACCGCTGTTCGCGCCTTTCAAGGCATGCATATTGGAAATCTCTCTTTACCTTTAGAGGGATACAACCAATATATAAATGTCTTCAGGGGAAATGGACGTTGGAAGTCCGATAATCCACTCGGTTAAAAAGTAAAAGTACAAGACACCTGGCAAGTCTAATTTGCTCACCGACTATTGGAAGAGTTTTTACCTTGAATATTTTTAATACCTCTGTGAACATTATTTTGACTTACTTGCAAGAGGCAGTTTTAGAGGAGATAGTGACGACAAGAAGCTGTCATTTAATTCCGATCCCACTGCTTGAGGTGAGACAACCTAAATCTTTATTTTTTTTTTGTCTTCCTTGCAAAGATCCGTTTTACTGCAAGTGAAGAAAGATCTTGAGCACGCCTTCCTCATAAAGCTGGGCTTGAGAGAAAAGTCTTAAACAACCCCCTCTCTTCTACACAGAAGCTAACTAAACTAGAAGAGAGTGTGGTGCGTTTTATGTTATCAAAAGCTTTGTCATGTCATCATACATATTTTTTACATTTCGCTGTCTCTATGAAATTATGCGGGGTTTTGTATGGATACATGCTGTTTGGATGTATGCGTTGGTACATGATGTGTGTGTTTGCGTGTGTGTGTGTGAGAGATATAGATATATATATATATATATTGTGTAGAAAGTGATGTGAACGTAGTGTGGGAATATTAATAATCTATTTAAAAGAAGAAACTTTCGGGAATAAAGGCTTTCAAAACATGTTTGTGTTACAGCCTTTTCTTTTGATAATTGCGAGGGGCGAACGTATGTGACTTAGGTACGAGACTATTGAGGTCACCGAGGGTTTTCTCCGGGCACTCCGGTTTCCTCCCTCTCTTCAATAATGGTACAGGACGCAGTCAATATAAAAATTTCAAAAATAAAAGTTCGATTTTCTTCCGTCTTCTAATAGCGATCTCCTTGCCTTTACACCACTTGTTTGAGTGATGGATGTGTATTTGGTGTGTGTGAGGGTGGATGAGACAGGTGAGCGTGTATGATGGTATAGATCGCCGCGCTTTGAGCCTGATTGATTTGGGGAAAGGCGCGTATATAGCATCCTATTATTATTATTATTATTATTATTATTATTATTATTATTATTATTATTATTATTATTATTATTAATTTTAACTCTGAGCGGTTGGTAAAAGCAATAATAATAGTAGTAGAAGTAGTAGTATTAGTAATAGTAGTAGTAGTAGTAGTAGTAGTAGTAGTAGTAGTAGTAGTAGTAGTAGTAGTAGTAGTAGTAGTAGTAGTAATAATAATAATAATAATAATAATAATAATAATAATAATAATAATAATAATAATAATAATAATAACTCGTTAGGGCCCAGCACACGTTACATTTCTTTTTCCTTACCTGACGAACCGAACTGGTGACTCAAACTCAGACTGTGCAAAATTATAAAAATACACTGGCTTCTTCCTAATGTGAACTTTTGAACGTTGCCTTAGTGACTACTGATGCAGTGCATCTAGACAGCACTCAATTTAGTCTAAGCATTCAAGGCCAAACCTCCTCTGATGAAACCTTCGGTGAAGGTCGAAACGCGTAACGAGAACCAGGCCTAATCAATGAAATGGCATTGCATTCGAGCTCCTGAAGCTCATGGACAAGCGCATGGAATTGTTAGCCAGTATGTCCACGTTTTGGCCACCTCTGAGAGCGGGATAATGACATTTTGTCATATATATTTGCGTAGCTGAGAACAGCCGATGCTAACGTTCGACTGGCCAGTTTTGAGATTGCAAGTTTTCTTGAGGTATTAATCGTCCCCTTCGCCATCGCGTAAGCGTCCGGTAGTGAAAAAAAGGCGAAGACTCCCGTCGTTAAGTCACCAGGTGTGATAAGTAGTCTTGTTGAATAGCTGCTGAGGAGGGGCCGGGTAGCTCAGTTGGTAAGAGCGTCTTGCTAGTAACCGAAAGGTCGCTGGTTCGAATCCCGGATTGGTCAACGTGTGATCATATTATTTTCCCCTTTACCAACAACTGGCCCGCTGGTGTCAGTATAAATCGGTCCAGTAGTCACCTATATGCGAAAGTGTCGTGTGACTATAATCTACAAACAACAGCTGCTGAGACTTGTGGGGGTACTCGGCGATTCTCAGCTACGCTGTGTGATATTCGCCCCTCTCGCCTCCCCTCCCCCCATCCCTCACTTATTCCAGTTCACTTGATTAGTGGACATTTGAGAAAGTTCGCAGTTTTGGGTCACATTTTGACCGCCAAAGATCACAACACTCAGTGTGTGGGATTCATCTATCATTGGTAATTCTCATGGGACTGTGTGTGTGTGCGTGTGTGTGTATGTGTGTGTGTCTGTCTGTCTGCCTTTCTGTTGAGAAACCTGGGTTCTTTGAGAGAGTGCTGAATTTTTTTTGGCCAAGCTTGGACGTTGCGATTCCAGAGACAAATCAAACGACAAAGCAGACGTGAAAGGAATCAAAGGATAGGCCTGGAAGCTCAGCGTGCTTCCACAACGTTACGATGATCACCACAGGATGCTGCTTGTGGCGGTGCTGGGAAGCGTGAGAAGGAAGGGAGAATGTTGGGGGGAGAGAGAGAGAGAGTGAGGGAGAGAGAGAGTGAGGGAGAGGGAGAAAGAGAGGGAGAAAGAGTGAGGGAGAGAGAGAAAGAGTGAGGGAGAGGGAGAGAGAGTGAGGGAGATAGAAAGAGAGAGAAAGAGTGAGGGAGAGAGAGAAAGAGTGAGGGAGGGAGGGAGTGAGGGGGAGAGAAAGAGTGAGGGAGATGGAGAGAGAGAGAGAATGAGAAGAAGACAACAAGCAAACAAAACGAGCAACTAACAAATGAAAAGCGGATGATAGTGCTGTTGATATTGCAGCAGTTGTGGTTGTTGTTGTTGTTGCTGCTGCTTCTGCTTCTTCTTCTTCTTCTTCTTCTTCCACTTATGGTGATGATGATGATGATGATGATGATGATGATGATGATGATGATGATGATGATGATGATGATGATGATGAACATTTTTCAGGCCCTTTTAAATACATAAGAGTAAGTGTTGAACATACGGGCATTATGAAGTATATTTGCATAGCAGTACCAGTCTTTTTTATCATATAATTACCGCTACCCACATGCTATCGAGGAGCCGCAAAACGTGGTCAATTCCTTTGTGCTTTGGATAGAGAATGAATGAGACAAACTGGACTTCAGTATAATTCTTCTTATAGACTAAGTGGGTGGGGGAAGGTGGGATAGGGGAGAGAAAGGTATTGGTTGGGAAAGCCGATGAGAAAGAGTTAAGGAGAGACGACAATTTCGAAACAAAACATGTGGCGGTGCCGGGAGTTTCTGTATAAATAGTAATCCACTTTCTGGAAAATTTAGTACTTTAAATTCCCACTCTCGCTTTCTCCTTTGTTCTTTTTCATTCCTAGTCTTGTTCTATAAATAAGCCTACTATCTTCTTCGCGAGATTAGTCACCTACCTTTTTTCTTGAAAACTTTTCCGGGGACAAAACTCCTCATTTGTGTGTGAGGTCTGTTGGATTTGCTTGGGAATATTGGACGCTTTCTGCCAAATGGTCACTGGGGTTTCCTATGATATTATTATTTAGCAATGTAGGCATTTTGTATGTATGTGTTGATATTTTATGATATTTATATCCTATTTTGGTTTTTTAAACGGGGGTTCGATTAATTAGAGTATAGCCTCAGCTTCCCTTGCGTGGGATGTTTTTACTGTAAAGTGACCGGTGTGCCTTCAGTGTTACCACTAGGGTTGTTTTGCCAGATCTTTTATGCGGATCAGGGGCGAGTCCTCTTTCAGCGAAGTTGTGGTCTTGATTTTGTGGTCCTGATTCGGCTCTTTGCGATCCGCTGGACCCTGTAAGCAATATGCCTAAAGAGAAAAGGCTGGGAAAGGAAAGGGGTGAGAGAGAGGATAGGCGATAGGGGGTAGCGGAATGGGACTATCGGGGTCACTAGGCAGGAAACTAGCCGTTGGGCAAAACGAGCCGCGCATCAAATGACTTAGGGAAACATATCCATATTCCTTCGCTTCATTAATCTTTGATCACCTTCCCGTGGACCCCCTCTCTCCAGCGAGCGACTAGCACCGAACGCAAACGCCGATAAAGCACAAACCAATCAGAACGCCGCCCCAAGCGCGAGCGCCTGGCGGTGCGATCTTTCGCCCGGCACGTGCCAGCGAGGACGCTGGGAAAAAAAGAAATAAAGAAGAAAGTGACATGGGAACGAAGCAGACGACAGTCTGTGTGTTGTAAGCCGCGATGCGGGAACTTTGATAGAACAGACTGTGTCACCCTCTTGCAGCACTGAGGGAAAGATCTGAACGGACGGAATTGGAAAGTGAAAATTCCTACACACAGGAATTAATCTGTTGCTTGGAGAATCCGCTGTTTACGAGAATAATTCTTATTGTGAGTCACGTACATTTCTTGTTCAACTCGTGCTTTTCGAGACAGTTTCATTCAGTCGAGGGTGATGAGATAAAATATTCTCTCTTTGAGTGTACATAATTCTTGGAAGAGTATTGAAACAAATTATTTCGCTAGCGTGTAGCGAGAAAAAGTTTAAGTGAAGAATTTTATTATCAAGTAAACTAAAATACAGAAACATTATTTTTGGGGTAGGCCTGCTGAAAAGAAATTATCGATTCCATCAGCAGCGATAGAAATTTTAATCAAGCAAAATGAAGGTGCCCAAAACCCTTGCTTGAAGATTTAAAAAAATCCTTTGCCTGCAATAAGAATGTAATAATGTAAAAATATTTTAGTGGATTACAGCTTGGAGATCTTTGTAAATGTAAAAAAGGGTAATAATACTAATAATCATTATCATCATCATCATCATCATCATCATCATCATCATAAAGTCAACACGACTTATTTGTGAACTTTTTTTTGTGTTAAACAATAGCGCAACAGTTTTCTTCTTTCTCAGCAGATATATCCAAAATTTGTCCTAAATGAACAATCCAATATCAATTAATAATAATAATAATAATAATAATAATAATAATAATAATAATAATAATAATAATAATAATAATAATAATAAAAGAATAATAAGAGAATAATAATTAATAATAATAATAATAATAATAATAATAATAATAATAATAATAATAATAATAATAATAATATTATTGTTATTATTATTATTATTATTATTATTTTATAAAGCGCACAATCAAACAAAATCTTTGCTCAAAGCACTTTTTTATGCATTCTCTTTTCTTGGACCAACAGCAAAAACATTAAATGCATAAACACACTTGACTAGCGAGAATCCAGGTTGATCATTTTCTTCTTTTTTTTTTGTATTTCCAGATTTATCTGAAACAGTCGGGAATCAGAAGGAGCCAAACGTCGGTCGGTCCGCCTGTCTATAGGTCCTTTGAAAGTCACATCTTAAGAACCACTAAACGGATTTTGACCAACTTTCACAGGAACATTACCTTGGTTAGTGGCCTGCCTCCGATGCCATCATACCAATGGAGTCATTTTGGTGCTAGAAACGTTTTTCTTAATTTCTCAAGAACGACTAAAGCGATTTTGTTTTTGGTATACAGATGCTTCAAATCATGGGCCATCCTTCAGTAGCAGTCCGGTTGTCGGTCAGTCGGTCGATCCGTTGCTACTAATTTCACTTTTTTTGTCTTATATCAAGAATAACCGAAATTCGCCATTTTACTTTGCGGATACTACTGCTACGCGTGCTAGATCGTTCGTATATGTACTTTGTCAAAGGTCAAGGTCACTGTGCTTCACCATTTTCTAAACACGTTTTGTACCATACCTAAAAAGAGAGGCACGGTGGTCTAATGGTAGTGCTTTGGCTTGCGGATCTGAAGGTCCCGGGTTCGAGCCCTGTCCGGGCCATTGTGTTGTGTCCCTAGGAAAGACACTGTACTCCCATTTCCTACTCCTTCGGATGAGAGTATAAACCGAGGTCTAGTCTGTGTGTCGCATACATTCCATCATAACGGACTTAAAAGATCATGACGCTCATGTCCTAGACGGGTGAGTGCCGGTAACAAGAACACACCCAGCATGCACTTGGTCATTCTCTAACTGGCTGGCCAGGATAGTGCTTAGTTGTCCGGGCGTCAGACCATGCGCCCAAAGGCTGCGGGTGGGCGTTTCAGGCGGTTTGACTTAGATCCTGTATTGGCCAGCGCCTAGAGTCTGGTCAAGTACGGCGAGATAAGTGCGCTATAAAAATCCTCAATAATAATAATAATAATAATAATAATAATAAAATCTTGGCTGATCGGATGTTGATAACTTTTTGCTTGCAGACAGTTCAGATAATTTTGCTTCGTTAGAATAAAGCCCAGTCACAGTTTATTATTCGGCTATGTGTGTGAGTATTTGAATGTCTTGTCCTTTTGTTTTTGTTAATACTGGGGTGGTATTGGGGTGGGAGTTGAAAGGACAACATTCGAGAATGAACTGGCTTGACACTGAGCGAAGCCATGACGGTTGCTGAGGACAGAGAAAGATGGAGCATGCTGGCTAAACGATCATCTGTGGTGCCCCAACGACTTACGAGTTACGGGATAGGATAGGATAGTGTTGGGGTTTGATGGGGGTGAAGTGGATACACGCCTTAGACAGCTAGCCAAGAAAACATCTTAAGTGTGAAAGGAGAACAATTAGCGCTTAAATGTCAAGAAAACGTTGAGTACGTTTAGATTTTGTTGTAAGAAAAATCCCACTAGGCTTATATGTAACGATATTAAATGTTCTTCAACAATATCAAAGAAATATCTCTTCCTAACTTGCATTACCCATAGTTCACCGTCATTATTTAACATTGAATTATTGATTTGTAGTGTGTGTACCGCATAAAGGCAAATCTATAGGATTTAAAAACAACAAACAAATGAAGATTTAAATTTGCATCCCCTGAGAATAATCAAATCTTGTATAAAGAAAAAAACAACCAAACATAAGATATATAAGAAAGGTGATTATCCTGCTCTCAAAGGTGCGACATAATGGCTTTCAATTCCATGTGCTTCCATGTGATGTTTAAAGCAACTTTTCTCCCTTGGCTTTTTATATTCTTTGCTCCTTAATGGCTGCTGTACGTACCCACTTTAAGAGAATATATTATATATACATTCTAAACTTTTGACAGGATAAATATAATTTCCTTGTTACATTTTTCACCAGCCAACGGAATTGACTATATTTAAAACTTTCAAGAAACAATTTAATGTTCCGTTTATACTAAAACCTTGAAGTGCAAAATACTTTTCAACAGCCTACTGAATTGAATATATCCAACTCTTTCACAGAAACTGAGGATCAAGAGATGATCAAAATGTGTTAACAGTTTCACAGTATTATTATATCAACCTGGGATATTTTGAGGATGTATTAAGTCTCCCTTGATATCTGCACATTTGAAGGTAAGTCAAGTTTGGTGTATTTGAAATTGTTTTTATAATGCAATTTATTTATTGATTTTTCTGTCTTTTTTGCTTATATTTATTTGTTTGTATTTATTAATTTTATTTTTTAAAATTGTATTATTTTTTTTAAATATTTTATTTGTTTGTTTTATTTGTTTATTGTTTTTTTTTTTACCTTAGTAAGGTGTTCCAATGTGTTTCTTAGTGTTTGTCATCAAATGGTACTGTGACAAGCGCTTCAACAAATGTTCCTTGTCGTGTTTGAGGACAAATAAAGTGCATGTATTATGCAGCGAATCATTTACTGACTTACCCATTTATTATGTACAGGTACGATCAGACACCTTTTTTATTCTAACATTCTTCCCTCGTCCTCCCTCCTTCCATCCCTCACTCTTCTCCATCCTCCCCTCAATTTCTTCTCCCTCTTCACCCCTTCCCATATTTCATAGTTTACTGTTTTCTATGATCAATCAAGGTTAATATGTTGTTTTTTTGTCTCGTATTGTTTGCTGATAAATTAATATACTTACACATAATCCATTGTTGCAGGCAGGTTCAAGTAGCGAGCGTATTCCTCAATTTGACAGTGACAAAATGTTTGATTATATTAGAAATAATAGTTTTGTTTTTTTAAATAGAGCTAAATGCCGAAAGAAAATGTTCGCCGTGATGTGCATTCAGGAAAAGAACAAACCCAAACAGTTGGGTTCTACACTACGACAATTATTTCGGCAGATGTTTGTAACAGCCTATTAGCGCCAAATATAATGAGATAATTACAAATGTCGTGGAATAATTGCAATTATCAAGGGATAGTTGTAATTATCATTGAAAAATTATAAATATCTTCGCGTGATCATGTTTAATATTCCGTTTTGGCTCTAGCAATCCGTCTGGAAATGCGTCAAAACTTAAAATGGTAATTATCACATAATAATTATAACTTTTACATAATAATTAAAATTTTTACGTGATTATGCTTAATTCTGACTAAGGCGGCTTACTAGCGCGAAAACGTGCATTTACAGATATCGGTGATAATAGTAATTAACATGTGTTATGTGTAATTCATATTATGACGGCCTACTAGCGCCAAAACCAAATAATTACAAATATCATGTGATAATTACAAACATCAACGACATATTTACAATTAAACTAAAAATTAAACAAAATAACGCGAAAATATTTGTAATTTTTCAATGATAATTGTAATGATCCCTTGATAATTGTAACGATATTTGTTATTGTCAGATTTTGGCGCTAGAAAGGCGTGGCAAATACAGATAATTATTACTTAACCCTGTGGATTACCGGTATCTCTGTAAATTACAAAGAACACGTGCTAATTTCAATTATCTCGTAATAATGGTAACTCTCGGTTTTGGCGCTAGTAGGCTGTCATAGACTTTTTCTGGTGGTTTCTCGCGTACTGATAAACATGAAATAACACGTAGCACCAAGGACTATACAATACTTGGGAGATTTTGGAATTCCCCTTCTTTAGCTGTAAACATGATGTGGTAAGGAAGCGCGACAATAAAATAATAATAGTTCTGAGTCCTGATGACAGTTACTTCGCATTTTACCTTGACCAGTGTCATTTCTATTGAACTAAGAAGTTGTCATCTTGGAACTTAGTAAACAGTACAAGTCGTTGTTTTCTGTTTCCTCAGGATTTTCATATAATATGTGTGTGTGCGTGTGGGTTTATGTGTGTGTGTGTGAGAGAGAGAGAGAGAGAGAGAGAGAGAGAGAGAGAGAGAGAGTCCTTTTTTTATTTTGCCCAGTATTGGTGACATTGCTCTGAGATTACTTTTTAATACAATTTCTACATTGTCTCTATATTTCTAAAAAAGACCCTTGTAAAAGGATTATTAATGTTTTTGTTTGTGTGTGTGTGTGTGTTTTTAAGTTTAACTCGTCGGAGCTGTGCGCGCAGGCGACCTGTAGCGTACACATGTGAAAACGTTCCCGGCTGTTACATTATACGATACAATACCATCGTTTATTGCAAAGTAAAATCTTTACAAGGAAAGGGCTTCGGTATACGAGGAAAACATCACAGCAAGCAAATAAACAGTTACGATCAGGGGAGATAACTAATGTATCATTGACCCATCTTTCTTTTACATTTATGAATCAAACAGCTGTTCCTGTTCAAGGGCGGATCAGCAGGTTCACGCGGGAGGGTGCACTTCTTTTTTTTTGTTGGGGGGAAAGGGGGGATAGAGAGAAGTTTTTGTATCTTACCTCAGATTCATAGCAAAGAACAGTTATTCTTTCAAAACAACAGTTTATGGGCAAAACGCCCTGACATACATGTGTTACACTTTCTTTTGTTGTTGAGTTGCTACCTAATTGTACTTAGATCAAGCTGTTGCTATAACTGCTGTAAATATACATTTTAAGAATAAACAGGATTAGAATAATATTAACAAGAATAAACGACAAATAAAATAAATTATAAATATCTTTATCCCTATCATCATCATCAAACAAAATATGTACATACCACTTCAGTGTGAGGTAGGTCACAAAATGGTTCAGCACAATATAAAATGTCTTTTCATAAAATAGAAATACTCCTAAAAACTGGTAACTAACACTAATGCTGTGCAACAACGCTAGGCTGTGACGTCTAAATAAAGAGTGACACAATATAAAATGAACTCTTCTACATAGAGCGGGAATGAGAGGAGTGTAAAGATTAAGGGGAGAGGTGCACTAACGAAATAAGCAGAGGTATTCTCGCCCAATTTCCGGTCTTGTCATCATGCGCTAATCATTGACGCTGTGCTTGTTTAGTCTACGGGCTGGACAGTCCCCGCTTCTATCAACAATGAGCCCAGCGCACAAGGAAATAAATGTTTTACATTGAAAATAAACCTCTTACATAAACACAGGTGAAAATGCAAGCGACATATGACGTTTTAGCGGATGTTACACGTCATAATTTGCCGGCGTTCTTTGAAGTTGAGCTGTTACATGTCTAACATGTGTAGGCCGATTGGTGAGTGTGAGTAAACGAAAGAAGAAAGGAGGGAGGGGGTGGGGGTAATAGGAGATTGAGGCGTGAAGAGGGCAGGGATTGATAATGTGAAAGAAGATAGGAGAGAATGCATCTTTATTATTATTATTATTATTATTTATCATTCTTATATAGCGCTTTTTCAGCATCTTTGGGGTAAATGACGATTATTATTATTATTATTATTGTATCACTTTGGTGGAAAGACTTTAAATAAATTATTATTGTATCACTTTGGTGGAAAGACTTTAAATACATTAAACAACTTCTTCTTCTTCTTCTTCTTCTTCTTCTTCTTTTTCTTCTTCTTCTTCTTCTTCTTCTTCTTCTTCTTCTTCTTCTTCTTCTTCTTCTTCTTATTATTATTATTATTATTATTATTATTATTATTATTATTATTATTATTATTATTATTGTCCTTTATTATTATTATTATTATTATTATTATTATTATTATTATTATTATTGTCCTCTATTCTTCTTCTTTTTAATATTATTATTATTATTATTATAATTATTATTATAATTATTATTATTATTATTATTATTATCCTTATGCTGCTGCTGCTGCTGCTGATGATGATGATGATGATGATTAGCATGATTATTACAAAGTGCTTATACTAATATAAGCACTTTGATTATTAGTATGATGATTATTATGAATATTATGGATATTCTGAAAATTCTTCTTCCTCTTCTTTTTCTCCTTCCTCTTCTTTCTTCTTCTTCTTTTCCTTCTTCTTCTTTTTTTTGTCGTCCGTGGGGGGGTGCACGTGCACCCGTTGCACCCCCCCCCCAGATCCGCCCCTGCTGTTTTCTTTCTTTCATTGTGCAGCGTTTTGGTTGTTTATTTGTGGCTATAGATAGAACTGTTTGCTTTCCCAGTAAACAATCACTTTACTTGTTAAATCGTTGTCGACTATTTCCAAATTGTATTTGTACTCAAACTGTATGCATATTCGCAAAACGATATTTGTTTACTTTTTCCAAACTTCCCTCCCACCCCTACCCCACTTTTGCTAATTCCGATCCTCTGTCTACTACACTCCCCCACATTCCTTCTGTGTTTCCCTCTCTTCCCCTTGTCACATCCTCCATTCCCCACACTGTCCGATCACTTCTCTACTTATTTACTTATAGGCGCCATGAATCGCCGTGTACCTTGAGTTATGTGCACTATATAAATCGTTGTATTCTTCTTCTTCCATTTAGTTATTATTATTATTATTATTATTATTATTATTATTATTATTATTATTATTATTATTATTATTATTATTATTACTATTATTATTATTATTATTATTATTATTATTATTATTATTATTATTATTATTATTATTATTTCCCTCAACACAGTGCATGGCATCAGATATTTAGGAGCCATTGTATGGGACAATGGGTTTCGACAGAAAATCCTCTCGCACAAACAACTACTGCCCTGACAAGGTTGAAGCCTATTTGAAAAGATAGGACCATCAGTTTACACTCCAAGGTATAGCTGCTGCGCTCCCTTGTCATCTCCATCTTCCTATACGCTTGCGAAACATAAACCCTCACAAGAGACCTATAACGAAGAATACAAAGCGTGGAGATGAGGTGCTGCAGAAGACTTCTAGGCATTTCCTATACCCAGCACATCACCAACGACGAAGTTCGACAGGTCATCACACCAGCCATTGGACAACACGATGACCTGCTCACAGTTGTGAAGAAACGGAAACTTCGATGGTATGGCCAAGTCACCAGAACATCAGGTCTTGCAAAGACCATCCTGCAAGATACGGTTCAAGGAGGCAGAAAAAGAGGGAGACAGAAAAGGAGGTGGGATGACAACATTCGAGAATGGACTGGCTTGATACTGAGCGAAGCCATGAGGTTGCTGAGGACAGAGAAAGATGGAGTACGCTGGTTAAACGGTTATCTGTGGTGCCTCAACGACTTTCGAGATACGGGATAGGATAGGGGATATAGGGATTATTATTATGGTATTATGGTAGGGGGACAATGGGGTCTGGGCTGGACGTCCCGCTCACTATGGAAAGTAAGTTGTTTCTCCAATAGCCTATCCTTTCCATGAGTAGTGGTCGCTGCAAGTGTTTACTACTTGCAATGGCCTCTCTTACATTAAAGTTCCCATACCAACACCTTCCAGTGGTGTCCCTGTTTTCACAAATTTTGCTGTGTAGTTCGACCGCATGCCTGGCGGTATAACTGGGTCCAAGACGCTTAAAAAGCAGATAGCGCCGCCAAGTTATCTTAAGCCCAAAGAAAAGTCATGAGTGTTGCAACAAAGAAGAGTATCATACCGGATCGGTCGCATCCCGGGTCAACAACGACCGCGCCTGCCACCGGAAGCCACCAGGGTGAAGGTGACAAGTATGTCACTAGGGCTACACGCAAGCTGCATATCGAGAACACCATTATAGGTACGTGTAATGTCCGCACATTCCACACATGCAGAAAATTAAAATAACTGGTGCATGAACTCAGTCACTACCATTGGGATTATCTTGGGACTGTGTGAGGTACACTGGACAGGAGTCGGTGAAACAACTACCGAAGATGGTCATAAACTTTGGTTCAGCGGGGATGAAATCAAACACCAACATGAAGTTGCCTTCGTCGTTCGTTAAGAGATCTCGAAGTCTGTCATGAGTTGTACACCCATACAACATGATGAGAGTTTCAGGAAAGCCAAAGAACATCTGCATCGTTTATGTCTACGCCCCGACCTCCGACCATGATAATGACGGGATGGAGCATTTTATGCCAAACTGGAAGAAACGATCAAGAATGTCCCCAAAAAGGAAATCTTGGTAGTACAGGGCCATTGGAATTCTAAAGTTGGCCGAAATGCATATGACCACTGGGCAGGTACCGTTGGGAATTTTGGTATTGGCGAGAAAACCGACAGAGGACAAAAGGTCATAGAATTTGCTGAAAGCCATGGACTTACAATTACGAATACTCTCTTCCCACGCAAGCTGTCCCGAAGAACAACATGGCATGCTCCAAACGGCCAGGTCCATAACCAGATCGCCTACATTCTGGCGCCATGCCGTTTCACGTCGAGCATCAACAAGGCAAAGACCCGGACGTACCCAGTAGCAGACAGCGGAAGTGATCATGACCTAGTGCTGTCGGTAATGAAGCTGAAGTTACGACAGAACTTCCCGGCAGCCACCCTGAGAATTAAGTTCAACTTGGATAAACTTGCAGACCCTGAAGTGGAAGCAGTTTCCCAAGCTCAGCTGGGCGGAAGATTTGCAGCTCTGGACCTGATACTGCGATTATGTCGCAGCTAAAAGCTAAAGCATAAGCTAAAAGACAGCCTTAGAGAAGCAGTCCGGGAAACGGCAGAAGAGATTCTGGGGCGTCAGAAAACGAAGATACAACCCTGGGTCACTAGGGAGTGTCAGCAATGACCGAAAATCAGGTTTTCGTGGCTGCTACGTCACTGGGAATTACCGGTGTTTTCCAGGTTACACAACGTCACAGTTGTCTCACCACCGTCACACGAGTTTTGGGGTCAGCACTCGTGTTTTCGTTGACTATTTTCGTCAGGCAGATTTATCTCACACAGATTACCTCATTAAATTAAAATCTACTGCAGTGTGCATAAAAACAAAGCTCCAAGGACTAGTAAACACTGCGATCTTTATGATCATGTCGCTGACTGCTTCAAAACAGAGCCGCTGCATTGCATTTGAAGCAGACCGTTTCAACCATGTTTCTCGGCATTTTACACCACAGAAAACTTGCTGGTAAAACAAGGTTGGCTAATGCAAGTACCAAGTGTATTTGTAATCATGTATTGATACTATAAATGTGTCAAAACACTCACCGAAAACCGTCGAGAAGCTTTTCGTGGAAACCTGCAAAAGTCCCACGAAAATGGCTGCTTTCGCCCACAGGAACTACTTGGCGGAAGTACACAGGCGTCAACAAACCGAGGGAATCCCCACCGAAAGTGTCTTTTCGGCCTTTGCTGACACTCACTACTGACGAAGTTCTTGAGCTCTGTAATAAGCGCGTAACTTTGAAAGGACTTGAGCATTCCAATCCGCAGGTATCTGTTGAATATCGAAAAGTTAAACCTACTAGTACGGAAGAAGAATTCAATTCAATTCAATTCAACAAATCTTTATTACCTCTTACAAGGAATTACGACAGGCACTTGATCACTAAAATAAAACAAATAAAAAGAAAAATGCAAATAAAAAATTAAACATAGTATAAAGTAATATTTGTTGAAAATCTTTACAACAAGTAGGATACGATTATATATGGACAAACAAATACACACCCACACTATTAATTTATGTAGTTAATTATGTAAAAAAATGTAAAACAAATTCTCACAGAAGAGGCTATTCCCTCCAATCACAGACTCAGCCAGGGTACAGTTATTACAGAGAACAATTACAAAAAAAAAAAAAGGTTTACCTGCAAGATATTACAGTCCCATACAGGAATTAAGAAAAAAGAAGGCAAAGGTTCGAGTCAATCCAGCGAAGCGCGAGCGTTGTGGCCAAGTGAGGTGGGACTAACTTGCCTTGTCCACAGGCCAGAAACCAATGGCGCCTGACAGATTTGGGATCGATCCAGCATGTGGGCGTTATGTTTCTCCGAATATTATTTACTTTCGACTCGGGCCACGTCTCGGGAGTTTTCTCCGGGTACTCCCCCAGCAAAATGTCAAAACCACAACTAATATTAGGAAGGTTGGGCTTGGGCGCGCCAAATCTTCAAATGAAATGCTATCGCAGACTGCCGCATGAACGCAAGACGAATGACCACGTCAAAAACCTGGTCACGTCACTTGCAGGCCCTCAAGAACCACTCCTTGCCATTGTGAAGAGGAGGAAGCTGGTGTGGTGTGGCCATGTCACGTGGCATAACACCTTTGCAAGAACTATCCTACAAGGAACAGTGGAAGGCAAAGAAAGAGCTGGACAGATGGTATGGAGTGTGAGCGCATGTTTATAGATTGGTTTTGTGTTGGTGTGCATTGGTCTTTATGACTGTTCTGGTGATAGGCCAACAGACTGCGTATGTGTGTGCGTGTGTGTGTGTGTGCGTGTAAATGTGTGTTAATGCCCTCTTTCTCTCTGAATTATCTTTTATCATCTTTTCTTCTTTTTTCTTCCCTTGTTTCTTCTACTTAGGGGTGTTCTCACATCTTTCCCTGCCCCCGGTTCATCATTCGCATTTTACTGGCTGCATCTTAGCCCACTGACGGGGAGGTTTCTCAGAAGGACAGGTTTTTATAACTACATTCTTTGAGACGTTATACCTCATCACAGACTTTTTAACACATTTACCTGTCCTTGTTGTTGTTGTTGTTGTTGTTGTTGTTGTTGTTGTTGTTGTTGTTGCTGTTGTTGTTGTTGTTGTTCTTCTTCTTCTTCTTCTTTTATCAGTACAACTTATGTTAATCTGATGAATAAAATTTGATACAACAAAAATCTTCTTCTTCTTCTTCTTCTTTCTTTCTTTCTTTCTTTCTTTTTTTCTCTCATCTTATGGTTTATTTCATTCATTCTCTTGTTCCTGTCTGCTATCTAAATTAATCGAGTTCCAGACATGCTGTCACATTGTTAATAGCTCTGTCTTTCTTCTCCGTAACCTTTGTAAGTTATTTGTTCTTCTTAACGTTTGTAAGCGATTTCTTCTCTTTAGCGCTTGTAAGTGGGTAGGCGATTGGACTGTGTGTTAGAAGAGAGAGAGAGAGAGAGAGAGAGAGAGAGAGCGTGTTTTATTTCCTTCTCCTTGTTTTGGATTAGAGAAAGTTGAGGATGAACAGTCGATCGTTGTGTGTGTGTGTGTGTGGGTGTGGGTGTGGGTGTGTGTGTGTGTGAGTGAGAGAGAGAGGGAGAGAGAAAGAGAAAGAGAGATCCAAACGTTGGCTGTGAGAAATGTGAAGTTTGTGCAAACAAATTTGTCGTATAGACCTTAAGAAAAGATTACTTTTCACGTCTGGAGAAACTTCACTTTCATTTGAATTGTGGTTGATTTAGGTTGGCTGTCCTCTTGCGGGTTGTAGCATTTTACATTGAATTTGGTGGACATTCAACATTGCTTCCACAGTTGTGTGTGTTTTGTATGTCCGTGAGTGTGCATCTCTCTCTCTCTCTCTCTCTCTCTCTCTCTCTCTCTCTCTCTCTCTCTCTCTCTCTCTCTCTCTCTCTTTCTCTCTTCACCCTGGAATGCGCAAGCGTGTGTGCCTTGTGGCCAATCAGAATGCGTTCTGGCTTCTTTCCGCTCTGATGTGCTACCAAGCAGAAGGTTTGTTTTGCTGCTGTAATGAGCATTACTTCCCCTTGACTGATCCAATCTATGTTGAACGCACCACAGCGTAGAGAGTAGCTTCCCTTTCCTTAAATGTTTTTTATTTTCCCCTGCAGTATTCGCTACAAAATTGGGCTGTATCTCTTTCGCACAAATTGCATCTTTCCACAGTTACACACGTGCACGGGTCATAGTTGCCAGCCTGCGGTGCCACTACATAGGCCCGACCTCAAAGGTCAAGGTCGTTGAAATATTTTATATTGTAACCAATTTTCGCTCAGTGTAAATATTCAATATAAAAATTATGGTTATGTGTTTGTCCTGGCGGTATAATTATAATGATGATGATGATGATGTGATGATGATGATGATAATGATGATGATGATGATGATGATCATCATGATAATAATAATAATAATAATAATAATAATAATAATAATAATAATAATAATAATAATAATATTATTATTATTATTATTATTATTATTATTATTATTATTATTATTATTATTATTATTATTATTATTATTAACAACAGCCAAATATGCTGGACCCTAAAGGGTTCAGAGTTCCCTTCATTGGTTAATCTGCATAACTTGTGGGTGACTAAATCATTAAATATGATGATGATGATTTTTGGTAATCATCGTCATCATTTTCATCATCATCTTCATCATCATCTTCATCATATAAATAAATACATTTAACAAAACACTAAAAGTTGTTTATTATTATTATTATTATTATTATTATTATTATTATTATTATTATTATTATTATTATTATTATTATTATTATTATTAAGAATTATTTAAAATCATCATCACATTTAGTGATTTAGTCAACTCCTCATTTGAAGTACACACAAGAGAACTCGATCTGCACTCTTAAAATCCAGTACTTATTCATAATATTTTAAAATATATTTTAAAAATTTCATACAAAAAAAACAGTCGTCACACCCATTTGATAGTTTGTTGTGTTCTGTGGGCTTTGTTAGGATAAAGCCCAGGCAGTTTGTTGTGTTTAGTGGGCTTTGTTAGGATAAAGCCCAGGCAGTTTGTTGTGTTCAGTGGGCTTTGTTAGGATAAAGCCCAGGCAGTTTGTTGTGTTCAGTGGGCTTTGTTAGGATAAAGCCCAGGCAGTTTGTTGTGTTCAGTTGGCTTTGTTAGGATAAAGCCCAGGCAGTTTGTTGTGTTTAGTGGGCTTTGTTAGGATAAAGCCCAGGCAGTTTGTTGTGTTCAGTGGGCTTTGTTAGGATAAAGCCCAGGCAGTTTGTTGTGTTCAGTTGGCTTTGTTAGGATAAAGCCCAGGCAGTTTGTTGTGTTCAGTGGGCTTTGTTAGGATAAAGCCCAGGCAGTTTGTTGTGTTCAGTGGGCTTTGTTAGGATAAAGCCCAGGCAGTTTGTTGTGTTCAGTGGGCTTTGTTAGGATAAAGCCCAGGCAGTTTGTTGTGTTCAGTTGGCTTTGTTAGGATAAAGCCCAGGCAGTTTGTTGTGTTCAGTTGGCTTTGTTAGGATAAAGCCCAGGCAGTTTGTTGTGTTCAGTGGGCTTTGTTAGGATAAAGCCCAGGCAGTTTGTTGTGTTCAGTTGGCTTTGTTAGGATAAAGCCCAGGCAGTTTGTTGTGTTCAGTTGGCTTTGTTAGGATAAAACCCAGGCAGTTTGTTGTGTTCAGTTGGCTTTGTCAGGATAAAGCCCAGGCAGTTTGTTGTGTTCAGTTGGCTTTGTTAGGATAAAGCCCAGGCAGTTTGTTGTGTTCAGTGGGCTTTGTTAGGATAAAGCCCAGGCAGTTTGTTGTGTTCAGTGGGCTTTGTTAGGATAAAGCCCAGGCAGTTTGTTGTGTTCAGTGGGCTTTGTTAGGATAAAGCCCAGGCAGTTTGTTGTGTTCAGTTGGCTTTGTTAGGATAAAGCCCAGGCAGTTTGTTGTGTTCAGTTGGCTTTGTTAGGATAAAGCCCAGGCAGTTTGTTGTGTTCAGTGGGCTTTGTTAGGATAAAGCCCAGGCAGTTTGTTGTGTTCAGTGGGCTTTGTTAGGATAAAGCCCAGGCAGTTTGTTGTGTTCAGTGGGCTTTGTTAGGATAAAGCCCAGGCAGTTTGTTGTGTTCAGTGGGCTTTGTTAGGATAAAGCCCAGGCAGTTTGTTGTGTTCAGTGGGCTTTGTTAGGATAAAGCCCAGGCAGTTTGTTGTGTTCAGTTGGCTTTGTTAGGATAAAGCCCAGGCACAACACCGCCCACAAAAACATGCTTTCTGTGTTTTAAGCCGGCCATTCGTCGTATCTCAGAAATGACTGGACTAATTCTTGATTATGTTTTGGGAGGTACTACGCACACTTTGCGTGATATCAAGTTTGCTGTTTCTCACAAGGTCAAGGTTGCGGGGTCAGTCATTTTTTAAAACACGTTTTGTGTTCCCTCTTTCGTACTGCTAGGGGTACGAATTCATATGGCGAAAAAAAACTTCATAGAGCGATAGCGAAGCTAGTGGTCACCAAGGGGTTAAGGTTATGTCTCATAGTGAGTGCTACATTGCTAATAACCATAAAAAAGAGGAAATTCGTCAACTAAGCCTCGCGGGCTGCAAAAAGGACTAACACCCGAAATGTGTGCTGTAAGTTGCGATGCCTTCCAGTTGCACAACTGTTTACTATTAAAGTGTTACTGTCCCGAGTATTAGAAACCTTTTCCCCCACTGAGTATGCTGATGATAATTCTTTATTATCATCGGATCAACTTTCTGTGTTGCCGTGACTCGAGATGCCAAGGGAAGTCACTCTGGTATCGATTTACCGCTCCGGCGGTTTGGAGCATTATAGTTCAGATCAGGTTTGTGTGTGTTCTCTGTCGAATTTTTATCAATGCAATCCAGGCGTTTTCCTTTTTAACATCTGTTTGTTTAGTTTACTAATCTATGCTAAGAAAACATGCTGTAGGCTCTTGAAAAAACGCGTACGGTTCATTTTGTGAATAAAAAGGGTATTGTATTGTATTGTATTGTATTGTATTGTATTGTATTGTATTGGATGTATCAAAGCCTCCGTCTTCTTTTCACACACGAGTACACTAAACTGGGTTCGACTAAGTCGGAACGCATTGCTGATTTGGCCAGCAACAGACAATAATAAGATCACTTTAGACCCACCTTTCGCCGCCAGGGATTTCATATTTGGGCGAAAATTGCGAAATTACCGTATCTGTGACTCCAGGGGTTTTGTCTGCGTTTCCTCATCCCATTATTCCCACCGGCTGCCTGTCGTCTGCAACCTACCGTTTTTCTGGCCGGGTTATTTCCCTTGCGTGAGATTTAGATGTGTTTTTTTTTTTGTTTTGACAATGTCTTTTTGTACGAATGATTTGTAACAAAGTGCGCTGAAGGATTTATTTATATTTATTTTTTATATTTATTTAAATTTATGCATGAGACAATTTTACATGACATTTATCTTGCGGCTCTGTGCGCTTTATCTGTTATTGTTGGTTATTACATGCTAATTATTTAAAATCTCTTTCTCTTTCTCTCTCTCTCTCTCTCTCTCTCTCTCTCTCTCTCTCTCTCTCTCTCTCTCTCTCTCTCTCTGTGTAAAATGTGACAGGTGTCACACGACACTTTCGCATATAGGTGATTATACTGGACCGATTTATACTGACACCAGCGGGCCAGTTTACACCTGTCACATTTTACACAGAGAGAGAGAGAGAGAGAGAGAGAGAGAGAGAGAAAGAGATTTTAAATAATTAGCATGTAATAACCAACAATAACAGATAAAGCGCACAGAGCCGCAAGATAAATGTCATGTAAAATTGTCTCATGCATAAATTATTGCATGTATTATGAATGAGCGTGTGCCTGAAACAATGACTATTTGTAAAAAAAATACCCTGTAAGTGTAACATGTTGTAATAAACGTTTAAAGTCTTTACAAAAACACCAAAAAAAAATATTCCCCTGCCTCTCTCTCCCTCTTTCTCTCTCTTACGCAAAATAAGAAGAACTTTTACCAAACAAATTTAAATTTAAAAAAAATTTCCAAAACAAATTAATATTACGTAGGTTGGTTTTGGGCAAGCCACAGGCTATAAATACACCTTCCCCAATGCAAGCGGCCCGTGGGGCCGGGTAGCTCAGTTGGTAAGAGCGTCTTGCTAGTAACCGAAAGGTCGCTGGTTCGAATCCCGGATTGGTCAACGTGTGATCATATTATTTTCCCCTTTACTAACAACTGGCCCGCTGGTGTCAGTATAAATCGGTCCAGTATAATCACCTATAGGCGAAAGTGTCGTGTGACTATAATCTACAAACAACAACAACAGGCGGCCCACAATATCTTGATAAAAAGGGACAATAAACACATTTTTCCCCCATTCTATTGTCGTGCGGTGTGTTTGCTATTTTATTGCTTTGCATGTGTGAGCGATAGACTGCCATATAAGGAGATGAAGAGAGAGCTACCTGTATTTGACGATGATGATGATGATGATGATGATGATGATGATGATGATGATGATGATGATGATGATGATGAACACTTGTATAGCGCGATTCCATCCAGGCCAAGTAAGCATGCTCGGTGCGCTGGGGGAAAAAAATCTGTTTTGGTCACTGATTAAAAAGATGGGTCTTCAGCTGACGCTTGAAGGCTGCTTTGGAGCTACACTGACATAGCGAGAGAGGAAGTCTGTTCCACAGAAGAGGAGCTGCACATTCAAAAGACTTTGCTCCAAAGTTCTTTCTCTTATGTCGATCGACACTTGGCACAGAGATCTTGCACTGTGAGCTAGACCGAAGGTTTCGCTCAGGAGCGTGCCAAGGGAGGAGTTCTTGCAGGTACTTGGGTGCTGATCCTTCCTTGCATCCAAACACAAGGGAAAGTATTTTATGTTCAATCCGCTTTTCAACGGGGAGCCAATGAAGTTCCCGAAGAACTGGTGTAATATGCTAATGAGTCTTAGCTTTTATCACAATCCGAGCTGCTGTGTTTTGAACTTTTTGTAGCCTCTGCAGCTGGCACTTGGGCAAGCCCCAAACACAGCTGTTGCAGAAGTCCAAGCGAGACTGGATGAGCGAAACAGCAAGTGTGTTGGCCGTTTTTCTGTCCAGATCTGGCCTAAGTTTATCCAGTGTTCGCAGACCAAGGTAGCATGATCTGACTGTGGCGCTGACTTGAGGCACCATGGTGAAGCCGCTGTCCACAAGAAGACCAAGGTCTCGTACTGTGCTGGACACCGGAATAGTCGAAGAGCCAACTTGGAGGGAGTCCACAGATACCTTTCGACAGGCATCTGAGCCACACAGTAACACTTCTGTTTTCTCATCATTTAATTTTAACCTGTTGGATAACATCCAAGATCTCTAGACAACAGCTTTCCAGACTCTGGATTGCCTCTGACGTGGAGGATGCGCTAGGATGGAATGCTGTGTACAGTTCACTGTCATCCGCAAAGAGTTTTCGGCTGATTCCAAAGCTTTCAATGATTTTACCAAGCTGGGTAGTGTACATGGAGAATAATATTGGCCCTAGTACAGACCCTTGTGGTACACCACAAGTGAGAGGTACGTCAGGCGATGATGCCCCATCGACGATAACACGTTGTGTCCTGTCTAACAGGTAGGAGTGCATCCACTGATGGGCAGATGATGTAATTCCTATTTCAGCAGAGAGTTTCAGGAGAAGCAGGTTGTGATCAATGCAGTCAAACGCTGCACTCAAATCCAACAGAACCACAAGAACAAGATCACCATAGTCCGCACTGCACAGAATATCATTTAAAAAGCGAGTCAGTGCGGTTTCACAACTGTGACCTGGCTTATAGGCAGACTGGTAGACGTCCAGCAGATCATGTTTAATCAGGTGCTGCATCAGTTGCTGACAAACTGCTCTCTCGAGCAGTTTCGATACATACGGTAGATTTGACACTGGCCTAAAATTCTTAGTGTCATGTTCATCGAGTCCCTTCTTTTTCAGCAATGGTTTGATAGCTGCTGCCTTGAACGACTTGGGCACTGTGGAGGACTGAAGGCTACAATTTATGATCTTGAGCAGCACTGGCAGTAGAACATCCAAGCAGTCCAACACAAGTCTGGTTGGAGCAGGATCCACTTCACAGGATGTGGGTCTCGACGACAAGATGACTTTTCTCAGCTGGTCCTCAGATATTGGTTCAAACGTAGTCAGCGGAGAGCCCTTAAATGATGATGGTACTTCTGGAAGACTACGACTGTCTCCAAAGCTTGTCCTAATTGTCTCAATTTTATCAGTGAACTAGGCAGACAGACTATTTGCAGCATCTTCTCTGGACAGTTCCGGCAACACTGGGGACCTACATTGTTTCCCCAAGAGATCGTTGATCACTAAAGACACCTTACGTGGGTCACCACTTGCACTGTCAATGAGGGTTCGTACATGCCTCGCTCGAGCTTTCTTGATTGTCTGGGAGCAGCAATTTCTTGCTTGTTGATAGATTTGGCGGTCGACCTCTAAGCCACTGTTACGCCACCGCTTTTCAGCTTGTCGACGAGCTTTCTTGGTCTTTTTACAGCATCGTCAAACCACGCAGTATCACGCCTGTCAGGGATGTGCATGGTAGTCTCTGGAGCATGTTTGTTGAGAAGTTCCATCAGGGTATTGTTGTACAGAGCTGCAAGTTGTTCCACACCCTCAGGAGGAGAAGAAATCAGCTCAGATTCCTTCAGGTCATTGCGAAAAGCATCCATGTCAATCTTCTTCAGACGACGCATTTTTATAGTTTTTCTGGGGGCCACAGGCCTGTCCATGTTCAGCTGACAGGAGACAAGGAAGTGGTCTGACAAGAGCACGTCCTCCACCACCACAGCCTGCACCAAGACGGGCTTGTCAGACCGTGATACAACACACAATCACTCAAACATGTGAAGTAAATTCAGAGCGACCGACATTAGGAGATGAAATTAAAAGTCGAATTTTATTTTCATATTTTTTGATTGACTGCATCTAATGTTATTATTAATTTGTGTTAAAAAAAGCAACAAAAAATACATTACAAACTATTTTTTTAAGGGTTAATTTGGAGTCCACCTTATTTTATTTCTTGTGCGGCTACACGTACCTTGATGTTCCAAATACTATGTGACATTGAAATCGTGAGGTCTATTAAATTTATAGCAACCCGGTCATTCTGTGCTTTGTAGACTCGTGATTCAAGTATGCATGAATTAGAGTTTACACTACATTGGCGCCGCTGAGCAGCTGCAGAACGTCTGGCTGAGCAAGGCGGAATTGCAATGAATGATGCTTTGATGTGCTCACGGCTGCCTAAAACACGACTCGGCCAAAAACTCCATGTAAATGATCCATCGCATTTCTCCGGCCAATTTCTTTTCCCCTGGGAAAGGGCCGACACCCACACACACACACACACACACACACACACACACACACATGAGAGGGGGTGCGGACGGAGGGTTTGGGCGAAAAGAGAAAGTCAGGAGAGAAAAATGGACGTGGGGAGAGATGGAAGCAAACAACGGGATTGAGAGAGAGAGAGAGAGAGAGAGAGAGAGAGAGAGAGAGAGAGAGAGAGAGAGAGAGAGAGAGAGAGAGAGAGAGAGAGAGAGAGAGAGAGAGAGATGGGCCGGAGGGGAAGTAGGGAGTGAATTAATGAATCTAATGATCGACTGATTTCGGTTGCTAATTTCTTCTTCTTTCGCTCAACAGTGTTTGGTGAAGGACAACAAGGGCTATGGGAGAGCGCGTGGGAACGAGAGGAGGGTAAGGGTGGGAGTGCTTGAGAGTAAAGGAGAAAAAAGTTGGGGGGGGGGGAGAGGAGGAAGAGGATTCCGGCGAAATGATTCACTAATTTCTGCTGCGAATTTTTTCTTCCGCCCAAGGAAATGGCCTACAACCGCCGACACGCACACATGGACAGAGAGAAGGGACGGGAACGAGGCGAAACAAGGAGAGTGGAGACAGAAAGAGTCAAAAAAGAGGATGAGAGAGAGAGAGAGAGAGAGAGAGAGAGAGAGGGGGGGGGGAGGTGGAGGGGGAAGAGACACGGACTGAAAATGAACCACTGATTTCTGATTTGCCTGCATGCCAGTTTTCTTCTTCTGCACTCGGACATGGCTTGCACTCAGAGATGGAGGGAGAGAGAGAGAGAGAGAGAGAGAGAGAGAGAGAGAGAGAGAGAGAGAGAGAGAGAGAGAGAGAGAGAGAGAGAGAGAGAGAGATGGGTAGGTGGATGGGTGGTGGGAAGGGAATGAACCAATG